>CAUYLG010010800.1:0-22773 GCA_963573385.1 Cacajao melanocephalus | reverse complement strand
TTTTAGTGTAAGGTGTCAGGAAGGGGTCCAGTTTCTGCTTTCTGCACATGGCTAGCCAGTTTTCCCAACACCATTTATTAAACAGGGACTCCTTTCCCCATTGCTTGTTTTTGTCAGGTTTGTCAAAGATCAGATGGTTGTCGATGTGTGGTGTTGCCTCCGAGGCCTCTGTTCTGTTCCATTGGTCTATATCTCTGTTTTGGTACCAGTACCATGCTGTTTTGATTACAGTAGCTTTGTAGTATAGTTTAAAGTCAGGTAGTGTGATGCCTCCAGCTTTGTTCTTTTTGCTTAGAATTGACTTGGCTATGCGGGCTCTCTTTTGGTTCCATATGAAGTTTAAGGTGGTTTTTTTCCAGTTCTGTGAAGAGAGTCATAGGTAGCTTGATGGGGATAGCATTGAATCTATAAATTACTTTGGGCAGTATGGCCATTTTCACAATATTGATTCTTCCTAATCATGAGCATGGAGTGTTTCTCCAACTGTTTGTGACCTCTTATTTCCTTGAGCAGTGGTTTGTAGTTCTCCTTGAAGAGGTCCTTTACATCCTTTGTTAGTTGTATTCCTAGGTATTTTATTCTCTTTGTAGCAATTGTGAATGGCAATTCGTTCTTGATTTGGCTCTCTTTAAGTCTGTTATTGGTGTATATAAATGCTTGTGATTTCTGCACGTTGATTTTATATATGGACACTTTGCTGAAGTTGCTTATCAGTTTCAGGAGAGTTTTGGCTGAGGTGATGGGGGTCTTGTAAATATACAATCATGTCGTCTGCAAGTAGAGACAATTTGACTTCCTCCTTTCCTAATTGAATACCATTTATTTCTTTTTCTTGCCTGATTGCTCTGGCTAGAACTTCTATTGCTATATTGAATAGGAGTGGTGAGAGGGCATCCTTATCTAGTGCCAGATTTCAAAGGGAATGCTTCTAGTTTTTGCCCATTCAGTATGATATTGGCTGTGGGTTTGTTGTAAATAGCTTTTATTATTTTGAGATATGTTCCATCAATACCTAGTTTATTGAGAGTTTTTAGCATAAAGCGCTGTCAAATTTTGTCAAAGGCCTTCTCTGCATCCATTGAGATAATCATGTGGTTTTTGTCTTTGGTTCTGTTTATGCAGTGAATTGCGTTTATAGACTTGCGTTTGTTGAACCAGCCTTGCATCCCTGGGATGAAGCCTACTTGATAGTGATGGATAAGCTTTTTGATGTGCTGTTGCAATCAGTTTGCCAGTATTTTATTGAAGATTTTTTTCATCTATGTTCATCATGGATATTGGCCTGAAGTTTTCTTTTCTTGTTGAGTTTCTGCTGGGTTTTGGTATCAGGATGATGTTGGTCTCATAAAATGATTTGGGAAGGATTCGCTCTTTTTGGATTGTTTGGAATCGTTTCAGGAGGAGTAGTACCAGCTCCTCATTCTATGTTTGGTAGAATTTGGCTGTAAACCCATCTGGACCTGGGCTTTTTTTGGTTGGTAGGCTATTAATTGCTGCTTCAACTTCAGCCCTTATTCAGGGTTTCAACTTCTTCCTGGTTTAGGCTTGGGAGGGTGCAAGTGTCCAGGAATTTATCCATTTCTTCCAGGTTTACTGGTTTATGTGCATAAAGTTGTTTGTAGTAATCTCTGATGGTAGTTTGTATTTCTGTAGAATTGGTGGTGATATCCCCTTTATCATTTTTTATTGTATCTATTTGATTATTCTCTCTCTTTTTTAAATTAGTTTGACTAGTGGTCTATTTTGTTGATCTTTTCAAAAAACCAGCTCCTGGATTTATTGATCTTTTGAAGGGTTTTTTGTGTCTCTATCTCCTTTGATTCTGCTCTGATCTTAGTTATTTCTTGTCTTCTGCTAGCTTTTGAGTTTTTTTGATCTTGCTCCTCTATCTCTTTCAATTTTGATGATAGGGTATCGATTTTAGATCTTTCCTTCTTCTCATGTGCGCATTTATTGCTATAAATTTCCCTCTAGACACTGCTTTAAATGTGTCCCAGAGATTCTGGTATGTTGTCTTTTCATTCTCATTGGTGTTGAAGAACATCTTTATTTCTGCCTTCATTTCATTGTTTATCCAGTCAACATTCAAGAGCCAGTTGTTCATTTTCAATGAAGTTGTTTGGTTCTGAGTTAGTTTCTTATTCCTGAGTTCTAATTTGATTGCACTGTGGTCTGAGAGACTGTTTGTTATGATTTCTGTTTTTGCATTTTCTGAGGAGTGATTTATTTCCAATTATGTGGTCAATTTTAGAGTAGGTGTGATGTGATGGTGATAAGAATGTATATTCTGTGGATTTGGGGTAGAGAGTTCTGTAAATGTCTATTAGGTTTGCATGGTCCAGATCTGAATTCAAGTCCTGAATATCCTTGTTAATTTTCTGTCTCGTTGATCTGTCTAATATTGAAAGTGGAGTGTTAAAATCTCCCACTATTATTGTTTAGGAGTCTATGTCTCTTTGTAGGTCATTAAGAACTTTCTTTATGTATCTAGGTGCTCCCGTATTGGGTGAGTATGTATTTAGGATGGTTAGCTCTTCTTGTTGCATTGATCCTTTTACCATTATGTAATGACCTTCTTTGTCTCTTTTGATCTTCGTTGGTTTAAAGTCTATTTTATCAGAGACTAGGATTGCAACTGCTCCTTTTTTGCTCTCCATTTTCTTGGTAATTCTTCCCCACTCCCTTTATTTTGAGCGTATGTGTATCCTTGCATGTGAGATGGGTTTCCTGGATACAGCACACTGAAGGGTTTTGACTTTTTATCCAATTTGCCAGTCTGTGTCTTTTGATTGGGGCATTTAGTCCATTTGCATTTAAGGTTAATATTGTGATGTGTGAATTTGATCCTGCCATTTTGATGCTAGCTTGTTGTTTTGTGCATTAGTTGACGCAGTTTCTTTATTGTGTCAATGCTCTATACCATTTGGCACATGTTGGGATTGGCTGGTACTGGTTGTTCCTTTCTATGTTTAGTGCTTCTTTCAGGAGCTCTTGTAAGGCAGGCCTGGTGGTGACAAAATCTCAGCAATTGCTTGTTTGTAAAGGATTTTCTTTCTCCTTCTCTTATGAAGTTAGTTTGGCAGAATATGAAATGTTAGGTTGAAAGTTCTTTTCTTTAAGAATATTGAATATTGGCCACACTCTCTTCTGGCTTGTAGGGTTTCTGCTCAGTGGTTCATGGTGAGTCTGATTGGCTTCCCTTTGTGGGTAACCTGACCTTTCTCTCTGGCTGCCCTTAGCATTTTTTCCTTCATTTCAACCCTGGTGAATGTGCCTTTGGGTTGCTTTTCTTGAGGAATATCTTTGTGGTGTTCTCTGTATTTCTTGGACTTGAATATTGGCCTGCCTTGCTAGGTTGGGGAAGTTCTCCTGGATAATATCCTGAAAAGTGTTTTCCAGCTTGGATTCATTCTCTCTGTCACATTCATGTACATCTATCAAACACAGATTAGGTCTTTTCACATAATCTCATATTTCTTGGATGCTTTGTTCATTTCTTTTCACTCTTTTCTCTAATTTTGCCTTCTCATTTTATTTCATTGAGTTGATCTTCTATCTCTGATATCCTTTCCTCTGCTTGGTCGATTCGCCTATTGAAACTTGTGCATGCTTCGCAAAGTTCTAGTGTTGTGTTTTTCAGCTCCATCAATTCATTTATATTCTTTTCTAAGCTGTTTTTTCTTGTTAGTATTTCATCAAACCTTTTTTCAAGGTTCTTAGTTTCTTTGCATTGGGTTAGAACATGGTCTTTTAGCTCAGAGAATTTTATTATTACCCACCTTCTGAAGCCTGTTTCTGTCAATTCATCAGACTCATTCTCTATCTAGCCTTGTTCCCTTGCTGGTGAGGAGTTGTGATCCCTTGGAGGAGGAGAGGCATTCTGGTTTTGGGTGTTTTCATCCTTTTTGCACTGGTTTCTTCCCATTTTTGTGGATTTATCTACCTGTGGTCTTTGTAGTTGGTGACTTTTGAATGGGGTCTCTGAGTGGATATCCGTTTTGTTGATGTTGTTCTTTCTGTTTCTTAGTTTTCCTTCTAACAGTCAGGATTCTCTGCTGTAGGACTGCTGGAGGTCCACTCCAGATCCTGCTTGCCTGGGGATCACTTGCAGTGGCTTCTGCATTCTTGCTGGGAACTGCACTCCAGAACTGTTCCTATTTGGCCATCTTGGATCATCCGAAATCACATCCTCTTAAGCCAAGTGGATAACAACTCATTACATATGTGTTTTCAAGATAAACAATAACTGTCCTCAAGTAAGAGGACTCAGCAACACCAAATGTTACATGTAGTTTATCCTAATTTTACCTAATAACTAGGGTGACCATATGTGTTAGTTAATTTACTTTATCCAGAGGAAAAACAAATTTATTCTGTTTTTATGACAGGAAGTAGATTTATAACTTGGAGCAAGGCACCCACTGAAATTAGGCACTTGTATTTCCACAAAAACTAAATGATAGATGGTATTTCCCTTGAGGTTTACATTTCAAAGAGAAGCATTTTAAATGTTCTGAGGAAAAGGAGGAGAGAGAAATCTGTTTCCCCACTTTCAACAGTATAATTAAGCCTCTTATTTTTAAATCGTATTTGTTCTTATCTGTGTAACTTTGCAGACAAATCATTATTTGGTTTCACAATTGCCTGCTAATAAAATCTGGTATGTAAATGTTTATCTCTGAGTATTGAGACCATGTGCAATATTTATAACTTTAAATTTGATGAATGTAACCAGTTTACAAGCTGAGTTCCCTGGACATTTGGAATCTCTTTCATAGCACAGTCTTCCTCTGCGTGTTCTAAGGAAATGGAGTTCCTTTGGAAACAAAGGATCTGGCTTATGTGTTTTCTTAGGTGCTATGACCCTTGGTCATAATTCTGTGGCATGCCCAACTTTTGAGATCCTTAGTTAATTTGTGTAGAATTAATAATTCTTCTTTTGATCTTCTTCTCAATTCAGTTACTATTAATGTAGATATTTTTATTTCACACAATCTCTTTCTTACTTCCATGTACAACAATAGCTCTCAACACTAGCTAGATGTTACACTCACCAGCAGACCTTTTATGCAATAACAGTGTCCAAAGACTCTACCTTCAGAGATTCTAACTCAGTTGATTTGTAGTGGGACCCAGGCGTCAATATTTATAAAGAACTCTGTTTTGCAGCTGAAGTTCAGAACCTATGATCCAGAACAACAAATTGGTCCAATAAGCCACTCACCAACAATAATAATTACTCTGTTTGTAAGTTGTCTCCATGCTAATCTTTTTGGAATGCTGGGAGCTTTCACTTTACCAGACACGTCATTAATGACAGACACCTTATAGGGGAGACCACATTATCTTCCACATCATCATCACCACCACTGAAAACTGTAAGTATAAACTACACATTGGAATCCTTGGTACCTTGCACAAATCCTAACAGGCACTAGATAAATCTTTATTGAATAAATAACAACTGCCTACTTATTGAGCAGTATGTCAGAATCAAATAGGCAGAGTATGTACTTCTTAAATATAAAGAAGATCTCTTCTTACATTCCAAACCCAGCTCTGGGGACATAGGATCATAGTAAAATTCAAGTATATGATTATTTGCTGTTGAGAATAATTAAGGTGTGATCCTAGTAAGCTTTAGGCTTTAGAAAAGAGGCAAAAACTCAAAGCCAGAGAAATTTGAATTGTAATTGATTCCTGGATATTTAAATATTTTAGTTATGAGAGATCAATAAAAACTTTTCTGCTATAGCCTATTCATCTTTCCACTGAGGGGGAAAAAAAACAACCACATCTGGATGCTTTGTAGAGTTACCACTATGTCTTCCCATCTTGACTTGGGTGGAAGGATAATAGAAAGAAGAAAATAAAGGAGAAAAATTAGCGAAATATGTCTCCTCCTTTAGGAAGGAAGGGAAAAGAAAAATAAGTGAGGGAGGAAAAGAGGAAATTAATTAAGTGGGCTTTTTCCTCTAGAGAAAGGGATTAGAGCAGGGTTTTTTTTTTTTCTTTAATGCAGCACAATATTGTGTCAGCCTAAAAGACACCTAAACAATATTTTGGAACTCTCTGTCTTCTTTGACATGCACCTTGTGCCTATGGTAAATGTGCTTCTCAGCCCCTCCTTCCAGCCCCCAGCAGATATTTAACCTGGATTTTACCTATGAGTAATCCAGAGAATTCTATAGTTCCCCCAAATGTTCTACATTTTAAAAAAGAACTCATGGTCAGGCAAGTCTGAAATGCTAGGTACCACAGCCCAATGTATACTAGCATATTAAAAGCCCCAAGAAGCCTGAGATAAAGAAATCTGTGGGGCTGAAAAAAAAAAAAAGCAGGGAACCCTAGAGTTACATAACAGAAACAGGTATGGAGTGAGAGGTCTGTATTAGACATGTTAGGGATATACTGTTAACCCACTTTGCCACATTTTCCATCCTATTACCTTAGTTTTATTATTGTGGGCCTCTATTCATTTGTGTCACAGAATACCTAAGAAAGAGAGGAAGGAGGTTGAAATTAGAAAAGCAAGTGGGAAAAAGCGGAAAGTGAAGAATAAATAATAATAATAAAGGACCAAGAGAGAGCTAGAACAACAGTGATGCTAAAGTGGAAACCCAGTCGAGGTATGTTACAGCTGATCAAGCACTTTTCACGTGTACCATCTGGGTTAGGGAGATGGGAAGAGAAAATGAGGGACCAGGCTGCCTGGGTCACTGTGTTTGTGATGACAGGATTCCTACTCCATGCACAAACAGATGCGATGTAGTCTTCAGACACTCAGCCTGTTCAAAAGAATTGTGATGAAGGTGAGCTGAGCTTAACATAAGTAAGAGTCAATACAGAGAAAGAAATGTCACGTTCTTTATGGTGATTTTAGAAAAGCTTCCCTGATTCCTCTCTGGGACCTAGTTATGATCCACATTACATTTAAAGAAAAATCTTGTTTGGGTAATATTGTCTCTCAACTACCTCATTACCTAGTGAAAAAATTATCATAACCAAAACCCAACTGAGTATAATCTTGCAATAACTAGAGAAACTTTCTTCACTATGCCACACTTACAAAACCAAATATCAACAAAAGAAGCAGACAGGAAGGATTTATGAGATGTGCAAAAATTCCCGCAGCATGAGTTTGAGTTCCACAGTGTTTCCATTTTGAACTCCTAATTTGGTGTAGACTGGGTCATTCTGATTATCTCATTTTGCAGATGAAGAAAGATGATTTGTCCAAGATCACGTTGCTGTGATAGCTTTCTTCCAACTCCAAATTTTATTCCTGTTCCAATACATGCACAGTTTACTTTACTGTGCCCTTGATGTCTATGTTAAATTCATATTTAAAATAAAAAAAATGATCAGTTAAAAGCTAACAGCTAATGATTATTGAGAATTTACCCTGTTTCAGGCCCTGTTTTAAGTTCCTTACACCATCGTAGTCAGTCCTAACGATACTCCTAAGGAGAAGGCACGACCATGATTCTTGTTTTACTGATGAGGAACAAAGGCTGGCAGGGGTTGGTGGGTCTGGAACTAAGACTCAGGTCTGTTTGGCACAGGAGCCTATACTTTGCTACATTGTTGTTTGTCTTCATTATCTATTGTTCCTGTAAAAAATTACCATAAACACAGTGCTTTAAACAATGCAAATACATTATCTTATAGTTCTAGAGGTCAAAAGTCCAACATGAGTATCACTGGGCTGAAATCAAGGTGTAGGCAAGGCTGCATTACTTCTGCAGTCTTTAGGGAAGAATCCACTTCCTAGCCTTTTCTAGTTTTTTTAAGGCCAGTCACATTCCTTGGCTCCTGGCCCCCTTCTATCTTCAAAGCCTGCAATGTTTACCAGGTTTCATGCTGCTATCTCTGTTGGGCATCTCCAGTATCCCCTTATAATGATCTTTATAGTTATACGAGCATACTCGGATGATGCAGGCTAATCTCCCTGTTCCAGGGTCTGTTAATCAGCAATGTTAATTCCATCTGCAACTTTAATTTCCCTTGTCCAGGTAACCTGACATATTCATGGGTTACAGGGATAAGACATGGACAGCTTTGATGGTTAGGAAGAGTGGGGTCATCACTCCGCCTACCACACTGTTCTTTCTCTTTTTACGGAAGGCAAGATTTAGAATGCAGTACTACATCTTCTTAGGGAGAAAGTGTTACCCGAACATTTTAGAAAGACTTTAAAAAATAGATCTGTAAACAAAAATGACTTGGTTGACAATGAAACAAGAAAATATGATTTTAATTAAACAACCTGGGTTTGCAGTACTCTGCACTTTACAAAGTGTTTTCACACACATCTGATCCTCATGGATAACCTTTGCAGTAACTAAGAAAGACTTGACAGTTAACTAACCCCCTCCTGCCCTCCTTTTCTTGCTTTCTTTTCCTTTTTCTTTTTTTTCCCTCCTTTGGTTCACAAATGTTTTTCCTAAAATAAATCATACTGTGCAGGCCTAGTAAAAATTATAATTTTAACCTAAAATAAATGTATTAAAATTTTCCACAGCTTTCTATTACTTTTTGGTTTAGTTTTCAAGGAACTCTTTCTGTGGGAGGAATTCTAAGTATCATTTGCAGATGGCGGTTTCTTGAGCTGGTTTAATCATGTCAATGAGAGGAAAATGAGAAGAAGGTATTGCTGGGAGAAGTAAGAATGAAGTTGCTAAAAAGTGGGCACTTATTCATTTGAGAAAACCATATTGGACACTTACTGTAGACCAGGCACTGTTGTGGGCTCTAGGGATATAGTAATGAATAAAATAGTCGAGAGTCCCTGTATAGGGAGCATAGACATCAATTTCTAGAAGAAGAGATTTATAATGGACAAATTAACAAATATATATACATATGTATGTGTGTGTGTATATATATATTTATTTATATTTATTTATTTATATGTATATTTATATATACTTAGCAATGATAAGTGTTGGGAATTCTGGTGGCAGAATTGTTATTTAATGTGGAACGGCCAGAAAAGACCTTCCTGGCAAGGTACCATGTGAACTGAGACCTGAAGGAAGTAAAACATATAGCCATGTGTTTATGTGGGGAAGAGTGTTTCAGACACAGGGACTAGCAAGCCCAAAGACCCTTAGGTGAGAATGTGCTTACCATATAGGATGAAGAGCAAATAAATGATTTTAAACGGAGCAGAGGAAGCAAACTGGAGAGAAATAGGAAATGCGTTCCGAGATGTGATGCGGAGCAAACCATAAGCAAACATTTGAGGAATTTGGTTTTTAATCTGAGTGTGATAAGTATCCACTGGAAGATTTGGAAGCAGAGAAGTGATGTGATCTGACTTCAGTTTTGAAAGGATCACTCTGCCTATTGAGGATGGAGAAGGAAATAAGGGAGGGGGAGGAGAGACCAGTTAAGAGGCTATTACAATGTCCTACTAGAAGCAGAGGTGGAGAAGGGGTCAGATTCTGAGTATATTTTGAAGGTCTACCCGTGAATATGACTGATAAAGGGAAAATCGGGTATGAGAGTAAAGGACGACCCAAATATAACATTAAGATTTTTAACCTGAGCAGCTGAAAGACTGGAGTTGATATTTACATAGATGAGTAAGCTTGAGGACAGAGTAAGTTCGAAGAAGCAAAAGAGGATTATGTCTTTGGACATGTTAGGATTGAGTGGTCTATTGGGCACTTGAGTAGCAACATCAAAAAGAGAGTTGGATATGCAAGTTTGGACTTCAAAACCGGAAATGCAAGTTGGGAGTCATCAAAAGATTGGTTACTGGTATTCACTGGTATTTAGATGTTGGAGAACAGAGGAAAAGATCAGCAAAGGAGACTGAGATTGGGCCAGTGGAGACAAGAAGTCAACTGAAGAAAGTACTTCCAGAAGAAGAGAATGAAAATGCAACTGGTAGGGAGAAAACATAGGGCCGAAAATGAACCACTTGATTTTTTAATATAGAGGTTTTGATAACCTTGACAAGAGTTTTTGCAGCAAGTGGCATGGTGAAGATGAAACTGATTGGAGTAAGCTCAAGAGTGATGTGGGGGAGGAAGTAAAGACAGCAACAATAGACAACCTTTAGGAATGATTTCTATAAAGGGAGGCAATAAAATGGTGCAGTAACAGAGAGCATCAGGGTTCAAGGGAAGTCTTTTCTAAAAATGGGAGACTGATAGTAAAGAATGAATAGAGAAAAGAAATTGATGATGCAGGTGGAGGACAGTTGCTGGAGCAATACTCTTGAGTAGGTGAGAGTGCTTGGAGGTGCAAGTTCTCAGAAGTACCACATGCCCCTACCATATCCACCCATTGACCTTCCCTAAGGTCAACCTTCCCTAAGGTCAATGGGTGGATATGGTAGGGGCATGTGGTACTTCTGAGAACTTCTAATAACTCAGTGAAAATAAGAGTTAAGGTTATCAGCTGACAATGAAAAGAGGAGACTGGACGTGGGGTGTTAGTGAAGAAAAGCTATCATGTAAGACAGTAGGAAAGTGAGTATGTTAGGAAAATATGAGTTCCACTAGGATTGCTGGTTCAATTTCAGCATGGGTCTGTTTTTCTCTAGCTTTCCCTAGTAAAGGAAGTTGAAAATCAATCATAATAATTGGTGCTATAACATTTTAAAATTTTCAAAAATATCTCTCTCTGGATCATAGTAAAATATTATGAGGGAAGTCTTTAATGTGGTCCACTTTCTAGGGGTATTTGCATTTTCAACAGTAGGAGAAAGCCTTACCCCGTGTCTGGTAATTTAACAATGGAATTTCAGACTTTGGAAATAAGGTTGGTGGGGAAATTTTTTTGGGGAGTAGGTCCAATTGCTGTTCCTCAAATACAAGTATATCATTATCAAATGATGCAGGAATTTGGAGCTTTACAGAAAAGCAGTTGTCATTTCTGATATTCTTGATGGAGGCTATTAGTTAATGGCAGAGTGAGCGTGCCACTTAACTGCCCTAGAAACAAGAATACAACAGGAACAAGGAAAGGTTTAAGGGAGTAGGATGATTGTAAATCTTCCTTGTTACTGTCTTGTGGTTGTCTTTTAAAGCTGTGATAGTTTTCCAGGGTTTCTCACCAAAGAAAGTGATCAACATCGCCATGATTTCCAGTATTTTCACTTGTAGTCCTTTGGCCCTTTATTAGGATGCCACAGTTCTAACACCTTTGGAAAATGAGAATACAGTGGTATCCTCATAACACAAGATACTAATTCTGGTCACTGCCTCCATTTAATAAAGACAAGGAGATGTCTTTCTCTCTCTTAAATGGCAGAGCTAACCTTATAATCTGTCATAGCTTTGCTAAAGCAAGAAAATTCTGAAAAAAATCTTCTGACACATTTTTCAAGACTTCTGGAAAAATAGTATATAAAGAACCAAGAGAGGCTGACATAAAATGAAGACAGCTTACTGTTCTGTCTTTTTCCTTAATTGGATATGCTGTTTTATAAGAAGCTCTATTTTATTTTCATGTACTGCAAGGAAGAGCAGCATAGTTTGATTAAACTGGAAAGATCTTCATTGGTGCTGTAACACAGTTATCCTGTGTTAGAGCTCATGTGTGGACACAGAAGTCCAGAGAGGTTGAGGGTCATGATAGTGTTTTCTGATCCAGTTTACAGTGGGAGTCCTGACTGAACTGTTCTCAAACAGAAACCCAAAGGTAAATAGCAGAAAATATAATGCAATACAAAGATGACATTTACTTTTTTTCCCCAACATTTGTAATTTATTGGTTTTTATCACTGAATAATTATCTCATGTATTTACCCATCTACCCTATTAAACAAGCATTTATTAAGTATCTACATGGTACTTAGACTTCATGCTAGATGCTGAGGATACAGAGATTAGTAGTCCTTCCCTCATGTAGCACACAATCTAATCTTCCGAAGTAGCCAACAGTACTGGGATGAATCGTGTCCCTGCCAGAGTTCACAACAACCCAGAACCTCAAAGTGTGACCTTATTTAGAAATAAAGTTTTGCAGATATAATCGAGTTAATGTAAGGTCATACTGCATTAGGGTGGGTCCTAATCCAATGGCTGGTGTCCTCAAAGAGGAGGAAAATTTGGACACAGCTACACACAGAAGGAAGACGGTTATGTGACTTCCAACCAGAGATTGGAGTTATGCTCCACAGACCTCTTGCCAAGGATTCGATTGCTGACAACCACCACTAGGTAGGCAGAGGCAAAGAAGGATGATCCTCTAGAGCTTTCAGAGAGAGAGAGAGTGGCACTTCCAACACCTTGATTTCAGATTTCCAGCCTCCAGAACGGCAAGAGTGTAATTTCTGTTGTTTTAAACTACTCAATTGTGGTCATTTGCTGTGGCAGTCTTAGCAAGCTAATATAGATACCTACCTATTTTGATACATTTACACTGATCTCCAAATATCTTCTTTCTTCCCTGTTTCTTTTGTGAAATCATTCCATTTAAATAGAAAAAGTGAGAGCAAGTGCTTTGTTACAAGCTGATTTGAGATGCTCTGTGGCGACCCATCCTCTTTTTTTCCACTCATCTTCATCAGTACTTTTGTCTTAATTCAGAGCGGATGCTTTTTAAAAAAAAAAAATACATCTGTTTGACAGTTTGCTTTCATAGTGAAAGTATTTTTGTGGTGGAAATAAAGGCTGTTAGTAGAAGACTTACTAGAAGCTAAAGGCTTTTTTTTTTTTTTTTTTAAATGAACAGCATGTGAATGGTTTCAAATTCTTCCCCGAATTTCAAATACTTTTTGTGAGAAGCAAAGATAGAAGGAAAAAGATATCATGGCTTCTTAAAATTAAATGAAATTTCTACTTGGCCACATTTTAATAAACAGAAGCCAGCTAAGCCATATTTCTTTTATCTGCACAAAATGAATGGCATTTCAATCAATAGATCCAACAGCAAAGAGCAAGCCATGGTACTTACAGCTGCCAATGTCAAATATAGTAAGTACTCAAGAATACACTGGCAGGGACAAGTTTTGTGCAAATGCTGTTTTGTGAAAAGTAAATTCTCATAGTAATTGATGGTGGCCATGGAGATCATGTTCTAAATTAATATTGTACAATTACTGATTTGGATGCAGGAAATGTATTTATTCCAAAAGCTCATTACCTAGCACTCACTGAGGCAGAGTCACCCAATCAGAAATAGTCTTTCTCATAGAACTATGGAGGTCAAATTATATGTACGATGTGTGTGTGTGTGTGTGTGCACGTTCAAAAATGGCCATGAATATCCCATTATATGCAGGTCTATTACTTTTCAAACCTGTTCAAAGCTAGATTATTTTATAAAAATAAGAAAAACATTAAAAGGTCTATTAGGTGCTTGAGAAATGGAAAAAGTATAAATTACTTGCATAGGTTAGACAATTTTTATGTTTTCTTCAGAGACAAACCTTTTTTCATCTTGTCTTTTCTACATTCCTCCCTTCCATTGCACACATACACTCTCTTTTTTCTCTCTCTTTTCTTTCAGGACTAACCAGGTATAAAATCTCAGAACTGTATGGCCAACACCATCTCATGTGGTATTTCTTTTCGAATATTTCTTTCTGAGATAGTTTCCTGAGATAATCATGCTCAAAATTAATCAGAAAATCTCAACTTGATGTAAAACAAAATGTAACTGGCTTTCCCTGAGGTGTGTGATTTCATGAGGTATAGCCATTGTGAGGTGCCAAGTCTAAGTTTACTTGTTTATTTTAAGGAGTTAAATAGTAAACCACAAGGAAATAATGTTCATCAATGATGATAAATGTTTGTGCAGCTACTTTAAGATTCTTCTAATTTTTCTCCCAAATGTTAATGTAGTGGAAAAAATTTGATGTCACTGTATAAAAGTGTAATTTTTTTTTTTGGAGGTTGCAGGGACATATATCTTAAAAAAATGGGTTTTAATAGACTACTACATGTAAGCCCTCATCATTTTTTAACCAAATGTTTTCTTGAATATTTGGTAAAACATAAGAATAAACTGAGCTTCCACAGTGTAACTAGGAGGGCAAAACACTAAAAGATCTTGACCTCCTTTACATAATACACTTATATAATTCTTAATGATGTCTGGTTAGTTTTGATCATCTCTCAAAAAAGAAAATGACTACTCACTAGAAAAAAATTTAATTCTACCCTAATGCTTGCAGAGGAATAATTATGTGAACCACATGTGTAATTATATCCTGAACCCTTAGAAATTGGTCATACATTTCTCAAAAGTTTATTTTTTAAATCTGTTTAGATAACCTTAGCACACCTTTTATCATGTTTCGTGTTAAAATCTCTTAGTTACCTGTTGAGTGCCTGCACAAATGGTGAAATGCTTGGAGAATTTGGGCTGACAATTTTAGCTATTAGCTATTAAGCTGGTAAAGTTAAGTTTATAATCACTGAAGTAACCACTGAATAAATTCTTTACTCAATTTTTATCTTCTATGTTTTGGGCACGCTGCAATTCAAGATGAGCTATTGAGTTTAATTTAAATAATACATCTCTATAAATACATAACTGGAAACATAAGAATATGTATAACTTGAGGCTAAGATCCTTAGCTGACACTAGTAATGCATTCCATAACTCACCCATTAACAAACATTTATTTGTTATTAACAAATATTGAGGACTGGGAACTGAGAATTAAGCAGTTAAAAAAAAATTCCTGCCTTTGTGTAGTGCACATTTCATGATGACTTTAATTGCATTATAAATGAAATATTTAGTGAAAGGTGTGTATAAGTTTGAGCAATGTAACAGGACTTTTTATTGAAGTGAAATTTACATACAGTGTAATGTATAGATAGGAAGTGAACAATTCAATGAGTTTTGATAAATATATACACCTGTGTTAAGCACAACTGTTGTCAAACTACGGGACATTTCCATCACTGCAGAAAATTCCCTTACATACTTCACCATTGAGTTTATACCCCACAGGAGAGATCACTGTTCTAATTTCTATCGCCACAGATTGCTTTGGCTTGTTCTTACACTTCATATAAATGAAATTATAGAGTACACATTCTTTCATGTCTTGCTTCTTTCACTCAGAATGAGGTTTTTGAGATTCATTCATGTTATATCAGTAGTTCATTCCTTTTTATTGCTGAGTGTTATTTCATTGTATGAATATACCACAATTTGTTTATCCATTCAAATGCTGATGGACATTCGGGTTGTTTCCAGTTTTTGGTTCTTATGAATAAAGCTGCTATAAACAATCTGGTATAATTTTTTTCCATACAAGTCTGTTGTCAGATATATGCACTGTGAATCTTTTCTCCCAGACTGTAGCTTGCATTTTCATTTCTTAACCATATCTTTTGAAGAGCAGAAGTTTTTCATTTTGATGAAGTCAATTTGCCAATTTTTCCTTTTATGATCACTGCTTTTTGTCTCATCTTCATGAAAACTTTGCCTCCTTGAGTCACAAAGGCATTCTGTCTTCCTCTAGATTTATAGTTTCAGCTTTTGTTTTAGGTCTATAAACTAGTTCAAGTTAATATTTCTGTGAGCTGGAAGTCAAAGTTTATTTTTTCCCCATGTAATTACTGCATCATTTTTGGAAGAGATTGTTCTTTTCTCATCGAATTGCTGTGAGGTATTTATCAAAAATTCACATACTTGATCATATGTTTCCAGATTCTCTATTCTGTTTCATTGATCTGTTAAAAAATGTTATGCAATACCATACTTTTCATAGTAAATATTGAAATCAGGCAATGTGACTTGAAATTTTTTCTTCTTTTTTTTTCAATATTGTTTTGGCTGTTCCAGACTTTTTTCACATAGATTTAAGAATAACTTTGTGTTATCTACTTTAAAAAGCTCACTGGAAGTTTTATTGAAATTATGTTGATCAACTTAAGGAGAATTGCCATTGTAATAATATTTAGTCTTCCAATCCATAAACATGGTATATCTCTTGGTTTATGTAGGTCTTTTTTTATTTCTATCAGAAATGTTGTATACTTTTATATATCTTTTGGTAAATTTATTCCTATTTTCTATTTGTTGGTGCTATTTTAAATAGAATAAGTTTAAATTTCACTTGTCAAATATTTGCTGTTGATACATGAAAATTTAATTAACTTTGCATATTAACCTTGTGTCCTTTGAACTTGCTAAATGTACTTATTAGCTTTGTTTTATAAATTCCTTGGAGTTTCTATGTAAAGATGATATTGTCTGCAAATAAAGACAGGTTATAACTTGTCTACAAGAATTTTCAAAATCTTGTTAGGAGATAAAATGTTAATGGGGTACAAAAATATTAATGATGTAAGTATAAAAATGAGCCACTAAGCCTTCACCATTTCAAGGTTATGTGACGGATCTGAGACAGAGTTTATTTATATCGTTATTTACCTACATAAATTGAGTGCTATCCATTAAAAATACAATGTGCAGCCAGGCAGGGTGGCTCACATCTGTAATTCCAGCACTTTGGGAAGCCAAGGTGAGAGGACTGCTTGAGGTCAGGAATTTGAGATCAGCCTGGGTAACATAGTGATACCCCATCTCCACAAAAAATTAAAAAATGAGCTATCCATGGCAACCTACACCTACAGTCCTTGCAACTGGGAGGCTGAGACAGGAGGACAGTTTGAGCCCAAGAGTTCATGGTTACCATGAGATATGATAATGACACTGCACTCTAGCCTGGGTGACAGTGAGACCCTGTCTCTCAAAAAAGAAGAAAAATACAACCTGAACCATATATGTAATTAAAAATTTTCTAGCAGCCACATTAAAAAAAGTAAACAGAAATGAATATAATTTACATTAATATATTTTACTTAACTCAACATATCCAAAGTTATTTCAACATATAACCAGATGAAAATTTACAGTTTCAGTTTTAGTACTCAGTCTTTGAAATTCAGCATGTAGTTTACACATACAACATGTCTAAATTTGGATTTACGCACTTGATAGCCACATGTGGCTTTCATGTTGTATAGCATAGATCTAGAGGATAAAAAATATATAGAAAGAAAGAACTTGTAGTTAAATGACCCTGTATTTTGTCTTTCTACAAATGCACAGAACCTGATAAAATAACTTTAAAATTTTACTTTCTTAAGGCACATATTGCAATATCGAGCATACTTTTTATTTTTAAGTACTGTTTCGGGAAGACAATTACAATAATTAAAAGCCCAAGCTCTGAAGCTTAACTAATTATTTTTCTATCCTTCTTCCATTACTTACTATTTGAACTTGGGCCAGTTACTCATTCTCTCTTTGCATTCATTTCTAAAATGTTACTTCATCTCTAAAATGGAGAGAATAATATTACCTATCACATAGAACTTCTGAGAGTTAAATAAAATAAAACTTAGAGAAGTTAAATGAGATAAACAGTGCCAGTTTGCACTGGCACATAGTAAACAGTCAAGAAATAATAGCTATAATAAGTAGAGGGTGTATGTGTGTGTGTGTGTCTGTGTGTGTGTGTGTGTGTGTGTGTGTGTTTAAACACCTTGTGTATGCACTGGCACATAGTAAACAGTCAAGAAATAATAGCTATAATAAGTAGAGGGTGTATGTGTGTGTGTGTGTGTGTGCGCGCGCACGCGTGTGTGTGTGTGTGTGTGTGTGTGTGTGTGTAAACACCTTGTATATGACCTGGGTGAAAAATGAATCCAGTGGAAAGGTGCGTGCACTTATGTCCCTTTTGGTTGGTCTTATGGTTAAACTGAGCTGCATATATCAGACTGATTTATTAAATTGGAGTCATTAGGAACGTGACACTTATGAAGAATGTGTCTGTGGAACCAAGCAAAGAGGCAGCTGCCTAGTCTCGTCAACCAGGAGAGATTCCATCTAGGGATCTCAGAATCACTCTGTATTTGGAGCTGAATGGACTTTTTAGACATTTTCTATGGCTACATTTGCTCTAATTTCTATTTCAGGTCCCTAGCTGCTTGTAACCTCTGCTGCCTCTATTGACATCTTGCAGCTCTCTGGTTCAGTAACTTAAGTCAAATTACCTTTTTCCCTTTGTTTTAATAACTATTCCCTCATAGCCTTCTCTAGCGAAGCCAGAGACAGGACAGAATTTTAAAAAAGAAGTCCCTCTGAGGCAAAGTCTTAGATTTTTGAAAGAATCTATTTTGGACTCACTTTAAAATCCATTCATTTTGATAAATATAATCTAGCATGTGTCTGGAGCCAGACCAGTAAATTTGTGAAGATTCTCAGCTTCATCTCAGTACTCTCAGACAGACAATAATTCTGTACTTCGGCAGCATAATGAGATTTATTTGCACAACTTCCATGAGTGTATCTATAGAATGTTCTTGTGGGGGAGAAGGGTTATTCAAGTGCTATCATCTGACTTTCCTGCTTTCAGTAAATGTTTGCTACTTGAGATATTTTTCTATGTATGTGTCTCTTAGAGTTTCTTTGCTTTGTGATGTGTTCTCCTCTTGGGAGGCTGGCAGTGTAAGTGGTTGACAAAAAAAAGCTAATAAATCTGAGGTTAATAGGGCTCTAGACAGCAAAGTACATAGAATAAGGAGTCTCACTAGCTGCAGAGAATTGGTGAAGAAGGAGCTGTCAACAGAAAGCCTGATTATTGCAAAGGGCAGGATGAAGCTCAGAAAAATTCCAGATCAGTTTTCAATGTGCTGAAGTAGTACCTCACATCAGCATGTATTTCTCCCATGGGATGTAAAGTTGGAGCAAAAGGAGTCAAAGAAAAATACAACTCTCTACGTGATTTCAGAAATCTAGCTTGGATTTTAAGGTAATATATATATGTAGGATACCTTGAGATGGCAAAATACACAGGAATGAAGAGTGTTCAGACTCAGGTGCACAATACACCTTAAATGTTTGTGTAAAGAACTGGTGTGTTAGGGTTCTCTTGGAGGGACAGAACTAATACGATATTATATACCTATAAGGAGAGTATTAAGTATTAACTTACCTGACCGCAAGGTCCCACACTAGGCTGTCTACAAGCTGAGGAGCAAGGAAAGCCAGTCCGAGTCCCAAAATGGAAGAGCTTAGAGTCTGGTATTTGAGGGCAAGAAGCATCCAGCATGGGAGAAAGATGTAGGCTGGGAGGCAAGGCGTATCTCTCCTTTTCACGTTTTTCTGCCTGCTTTATATTCGTTGGAAACTGATTAGACTGTGCCAAGCAGATTAAGGGTGGGTCTGCCTTCCTCAGCCCACTGACTCAAATGTTAATTCTTTTGGCAACACCCTCACAGACATACCCCGGAGTCCCTCAGTCCAATCAAGTTGACACTTAGTATTAACCATCACAACAAGCATGGTGAGACCTCTTGCATTTTGCAAGAATTTGCCATTTGTGTTGCTTTTCAGGCTTCATAATTTAGTTTCTCTCTCTACCTGCAAGGAAATCAGGTACATTTAAATATTACCTGTTCGTGCTTGCATAGCCAAGGTAAACTGGCCCATTCAGCTGGATCTTCTGGCAGGAACTTGGCTGAATGTGCAGACAGTGACTGCTGACACCTGACTGTCATGGTGGCCACCTCGATATTGCTTCAGTCACTTCCTCAGGTGGTGTGAGGGAAATGTGTTACTGTGGCGGTAGAGGTGACTTGATAGTGGGAAGAGGGTTTCTTTTCTTTAAGATCTGAGCATAGAATGGAGATTGATGGGGATAAAGAAAAGATCTCACAGCCTCTAATATGGACTATGTAAAAAGAGTAAGTGGTTGAAACACTGTCTATCTGAGGAGTGGAACCAGGAAAGAGAGCCTACAGTGTAGCTCTCACATAGGGGCACACTTCCTAAGAAGCTAGCTGTCTCTGACTTATAAACAGGGGTCAGTTTCCCTTAAACTCAAGAAAACTAACTCTTCAAACGTATACATTTCACATATTGAAGAAAGAAAATCACCTCATTTAAAGATAACATGCCAAGAATTGGAATGAACCAAGGCTTTCATATAAATTGTAAGTCTCTCAACATTTATTGAGTAGGTAATTTATGCCAAGTTTATTTCTAGATGGTGGAAGCACGGAAGCTTTCTAAGCAAGCAGGGGTCAAATCCTGCAGCGATCTTCTCCAGCAACAACTCCTGGTCTCCTACTGAGTGCCCAGCTTTGTACAAGGCTCTGGTCTATGTGGGTGAGGAAGAACAGATGGCAGACCTTACAGAATCCTCATGGGTGACTGACCAGTCCACATACACCTTTTCTGGAGACTGCCATCTAGTTCTGAGAGAGAGAATGAAGAAAGGGAGGTATCACTGAGAGAGTAAGTGAGCACTCTCAGCCCCGACAGCACTTCACCTTCTGCAACCTGGCAGCACTGCTGGCCACTGGATTCACTGGATTACAATTCTTTTCTAAGAATCACCTTGTTTTTTTTCTCTTTTTGCTTAGACTAGTTTGAATTTTTTAAATTTTTTAGACCAAGTCTCACTCTGTTGCCCAAGCTGGAATGTAATGACATGATCTTTGTTTGCCCCCTGGGTACAAGCAATTCTTGTGCCTCAGCCTCCTGAGTAGCTGGGATTACAGGTGTGCGCCACCACGCCTGGCTAATTTTTGTATTTTTAGTAGGGACGGGTTTTCACCATGTTGGCTAGGCTGGTCTCAAGCTCCTGACCTGAACATTCACCTGAGCCTCCCAAAGTGCTGGGATTACAGGTGTGAGCCCTGCGCCTGGCCTAGATATCTGTTATCTTTTGATGGAAGCCAGACATGTTTATTATTAAGCAAAGGAAAAATGAATAAGCTTAAAATTGAAGTAGAAATAACCTTTTCTACTCTAATTTTCACCTTCCTAGTATGCATGCATTTGTGTGTGTGTGTGTGTGTGTGTGTGTGTGTGTGTGTGTATTTTTTTATTTCTTTTTTTTGAGCTGCTCAGGGCACCCCTTCTCTTTTCTTTATTCTTTTTCTCTTTGTAATCTTTCCTTATTTTTTATCTTTCATTTATGTCTTTTATGGACATTATGATATGGTAACATTGGACTATTCAATGATATGACAGAAATCTATTTTACATATGTTAATGTATTAGTTATTACTAAAAAGATATAGCATTTATATAAACCATAGCCTGTGTCTATCTGAATCTTTCCAAGTCCTACCTATTTGAGTCAGCTTAAATGATACGTCTTCAATATGTCTTTCTTATTCCTCTTTCTCACTTCACCCTTCTCCTCCTCCTCCCTTTCAAAATTACCCACCATGGCAAGTAATGTCTCTTCTTGAACTTCCCACACTATTCTAAGTACTTTACATGTGATAACTCATTTAATACTAACCATACCCTGTCATGTACATAATCTTGTCATCACTACTATTTTACAGGTGAGGAAATAAAATAGCAACAGTCATATAAATTTCCGAAGTTCATGCTATTAGTAAATAACATATCCAGGGTTCAAACCTAGCTGGTCTGGTTCAAGGGTCCATGTTTTTAACCTTGTGCTGTAATGCCTAAATATCTCCAGGGCTTTATGCCTAGTGTTGTTGAGGAACACTGCCTTTCCTGCTACACGCTAATCATCTTGAGTGCAGAGCAGCTGTCTTTCTTTGACTCCCACACATTGCCTAGCAGGGTGCCTCGTACATTCCAGAAACTCAATAAATATTGGGTGAAGGATTGATTCTCTTATTTGTTACTGTATCACTTTCTGTGGTTTGGTTGTCCCTAAATTTAACCAAACAACATATTAGTTGATGATCAATATGTTGATTAATCCAAAGCCTTATTAAGAACAGAGTAAGCCATCTCCTTTGCATCTTTCATGCCACCTCTCACCTCCTTCCAGCTGAAGAAGAAAGTGGAATTGGTTTGACATGACAAATTTTGTGGGCTGCTTCTAAACAACTTAATAACCTCCAGGATTTTACAAATTGATCTTTTTCTTAATGAATTGCCCCAGAAACTTTCAGGTCTGAGAGTTGGACTAACTGCTCCATAATTCATGAGCTAGCACTGGTGCTCTTCTTATAGTGTAGGATGAACTGATTAATTTTTTGGACATTTTGGAAAATCTGATCTGGATGACTAAGTCCCTGGCCTGTTTTAAATCTTATTTCTTAAGTCCTCTGGTAGGAATTATATTATGTCTCTGACAATAGTAGCCTTTGTAATGAGAACTGAAACAAAACAGGCATTAAACATGTCTGTGTTAGCCAAGGGCTTCATGTGATTTTTTAAAAAGGATCAAATTATATTCTGAAGACTCAGACCTAATGGAGAGAGGTATTTTATATTTAATGATCTTGTATTGATAATAGTTAATGATTTATTTGCCCTATGGCAAAAGAATTAGCTATGGCATGCTTTTCCTGCTCTCAGAACCACTGTATAAACTGGTATTTTTTCCCCCTACTCATTGCCCAGTTTTGAAATCCAACCCCAACTCCTGATATTTAAGCAAGTTCATATTCATTTGTGAGCTGTTTGCACAGTAAACTTTAAATAAATCTTTAATGCACATTTGTCAAGAAAATGGCATTAGAAGTAATTGTGGAGCCCAAACTTTCTCATCTGATTATGATTAAAGTAGAATCAGGTTTAATTTAAGAGGTATTGAGACTGATTATGGGGCTTGGGATACTGTAGAGCTGACGGCAGTGGTGGCTGCAAGCAATATGCAGAGCCTCACACCCAGTGAACGGCCCAAATATTAATGGGTGGTGATTTTGACCATTATGATTCACTAATATGAATGGCCTTTGGGAGACATTTGGATCATGTCTTTGTTTGGGCTGCTGTAATAAACGACCAGAGACTGGGTGGTTATAAACAACAGAAATTTATTTCTCACAGTTCCAGAGG
>CAUYLG010010798.1:0-16557 GCA_963573385.1 Cacajao melanocephalus | reverse complement strand
CTTCTGAAAGAAGCACTACACATAGAAAGGAACAACCAGTATCAGCCATTCCAAAAACATACCAAAAGGTAAAGAGCATCACCATAATGAAGACTCTACATCAACTAATGGGCAAAACAGCCAGCTAGCATTAAATGGCAGCATCAAACTCACCTATATCAATATGAATCCCAAATTTAAATGGACTAATGCCCCAATCAAAAGACAGACAGGCAAATTGGTTAAAAAGCTAAAATACATCAGTATGCTGTATCTAGAACCATCTCACATGCAAGGATACACAAAGACTCAAAACAGAGAGATGGAGGAAGACATACCAACCAAATGGAGGAAAAAAAAAAAAAAACAGAAGCTGCAATTTTCTTCTCTGATAAAACAGACTTTAAAGCAACAAAGACCATAAGAAACAAAGAAAAACATTACATGGTGGTGAAAGGATCAATGCAACAAGAAGAGCTAACGATCCTAAATATATATGCACCCAATAGAGGAACACCCAGATACATAAGGCACATTTTTCATGACTTACAAAGAGACTTAGACTCCCACACAATAATAGTGGGAGACTTTAACATTATACTGTCAATATTACACAGATCAACGAGATAGAAAATTAACAAGGATATCCAGGACTTGAACTCAGACCTGAAACAAGTAAACTGAACAAATATTTACAAAACTCTCCACCCCAAATCCGCAAAACATACATTTTTCTCAGTATCACATTACACCTATTTTAAAAGTGACCACATAATTGGAAGTAAATCACTCCTTAGCGATTACATAGCATTTCACAGCTTTAAATAAAATATTGGTTGGCTGCTTGTTTGTTATTTTCATCTCTTATTCCTTCCTGTCTCCATTGGTAAGTACAATTATTGTCATAAAAGAGGTTTTTAATACCCATTTTTAGACTGCATTCTAGCCTGGGCAATAGAACAAGAATCTCGTTCTCTCTCCCTCTTTCTCTTCCTCTTTCATTCTTTCTTACATTCTTTTTTTTCTTTCTTTCACTCTCACTTTCTTTCCTCTCTTTTTCTTTCTTTCAAAAAAAAATAACAAAAAAAAAATGAAAATATTAAAAATTAATGTAAGTGTAAAATATCTACAAAGAAATTTATAAAACATTAATTTTAATTTTTTAAAAAATCTAAATAAATTGAAAAAATGTACTATTTTCATGAATTTGAAGACCTGGAATTGATAAATAAGAAGCAGACTAACATTGATCTGTAATTTCAATGTATTTCCATCATGTTTGGTTTATGGATATGTACAATAGATTTGAGTAGTGATGTGGAAAATATAATGAAAAAAGAATCACTAAGCTATTCTTAAACAAGACAGCATGGGATATAAAGGCTTACCTAAAGCCATAAAAAGATATGGTGATTTTAATGCAAAGATTAAAAAATAGACAAATTTTTAAAGGGCTATTTACAGATCCATATATAAATGAATCATTGATTTCTGAAGAAAAAGCACAGAATTTCTGTGTGGAAAGAATGGTTACTGCAGTAAATGGTGTTGCATGGCTATTTGGCAATCCATCCAAGAACAGTGTGAGAATAAAAAATCCTCTCGTTCATGCCGTACACTAAGTCAATTTCAGATTAAGTTTTGGTTGAAGTGTGAAAGGTAATCATTAAGTTTCTAAAAGTTAATAAAAGCAAAACTGAGAGATGAAATATTATACTGGTATCAGACAAAGTAGACTTTAAGACAAAAAAAGCATCAATTTGGAAATCTTAAAATTACAAATCTATATGCATGCAGCATTATAGCCCCAAAATACATGAAGCAAAAACTGACAAATTTGATGGGAAAATTTATGCTCCCAAGGAAACATCTATAAAAACCACATCTATCATTATACTTCATGGTAAAAGACTGAAACATTCCCCCTAAGAAATAACAAGATAAGAAAGAAGACAAGCATTCTTGCTCTGATCACTTCTATTCAATTATTGTAGTGGAGGCTATAGCAACTGGCAATTCAGCAAAAAAAAAAAAAAAGAAGTAAAAGGCACCCAGATTAGAAATGAAAAAGTTAAACTATACTTACAGATGACACAATTTTATATTCAGAAAGCCCTAAAGAATTTACATATAAAAAATTAGAACTAAAAAACAAAGTTCAGCAAGGTTGTACAATATATGATTAACAGGCAACTATAAATTATATTGGTCTATATTAGAATGAGCAATTCTAAATGGAAGTTAATAAATTGATGTCATTTCCAATAGCATCAAAAAGAACTAAATACTTATGAATAAACTTAACAAAATAACGCAAGACTTGTACTCCAAATGTCCAAATGTTGTTAAGAAAAAGATAATTGGAAGAAATTATAGGAACCCATGATGGAATCAATGGGCAGACATCCCATATTCATGAATTGAAAGATTTAATATTGTTACGATGGTAATAGTCCACAAACTGATCTACAGATCATTTTCAATGCAACACTCACCAAAAATCTTAGCTACTCACTTTCTCACAAATTGACCAGCTAATCTTAAAACTTATATGAAGATTCAAGGAATCCAGAACAGTCAAAAGAAACCTGATGTTTAAGAATAGTCAGAAATTTCATTCTTCATGATTTCAAAAGTTACAACAAACAAGCAGTAATCAAGACAGTGTGGTACTGGCATAAGAATCAATACAAGAATCAATGAAATAGAATTGAGATTCCAGAAATAAACTCTTACATCTATTGCTAATTAATTTTTGACAAGTGTGCCAAAATAATCCAATAGGAAAATAAAGCCTTCTCAATAAATGGTGACTAGACAATTGAATATCTATATGCAAAAGAATAAAGTTGGGCCCTTACCCACACCATATAAAAAATTAATTCAAAATGTATTAAAGACTATGTAAGAGCTAAAAATATGAAGTTTATAGAAGGAAATGTAGGTGTAAGTCTTCATGACCTTGAATTATGCAATTATTTCTTTGACATGTCATCAAAACCACAAGCAACAAAATAAAAAATAAATAAGTTGTACTTCACAGATATTAAAAAGTTCCATGCTTCAAAGACCACCACTAAGAAAAAGAAAAGAAAACCAAGAGGACAGAAGAAAATATCTGTAAGTTATATATCTGAAAAAGTTTATATCCATAAGATATAAAGAATTCTTACAATTCAGCAATAAAAGTCAACCCAATAAAAATTGGAAAATAATTTGAATTGATATTTCTCTGTAGAAGATATATAAATGGCAAGGAAGTACACAAACAAATGATAAACATGATTAATACTAGGGACAAGTAAATCTAAATCACAATGAGATACCATTTCACACCCATTAGAATGGCTCTAATGAAAAATATAGACAATAACAAGTGTTGACAGGGATATGAAGAAAACGGAACTCATACATTACTTGTGGGAATACAAAATTGTGTGGCCCCTTGGGAAAATTGTTTTGTGGTTTCTCAAAAAGTTAAACATAGCATTAACACATGACACCATATCTCCTTTTCTAGATATATTGCTGAGAGAAGTGAAAATACTGGCCACACAAATGTTCTTAGCAGCATCGTTCATAAATCCAAAGGTGTAAACAATCCAGATGTCCACCAATGGATAAACAGATAAATGGATAAACACAATTTGGCATATCTATAAAACAATATAATTCAACCATTAATAAAAATAACGTAGTGATACATACTACAACATAGATGAAACTTGGAAATATTATGTTGAATGAAAGAATCAAAGCACAGAAATCCACATCTTGAAAATGCTTACATTAATTTTAGTTTCCCAGAATAGGCAAATCTACAGAGACAGAAAGTAGATAAGTGATTTCCAGGGGTTGGGATGGGGGTAGGAAGGAGAAAAGAAGGGAGACTGACTGCTAGTATGTATGAAATTTCTTTCTGGGGTGATAAAACATTCTAAAATAAGACAGTGGTAAGGTTTTTAAAGTGTTGTAAATATACTAAAACCCACTAAGTTTTGTACTTTAAAAAATAAATTTTATGCTAATTTATTACATTTCAATTTTAAAATAAAAGTCTTCAGGATTTCACAGAGGGAAAGTTTTTGTTTGTTTATTAATAATGCATATAAAGCACTATTCCGACAGATAAAGATAAGTAAAATGGACTAAATAAAATTAAGAACCCCTGTTCATCAACCACTAAGTAAACTTTCAGCCTATTCATTTGAATTACAAATTAATTTAATACATTCCAATTTTCTTTTATTTTATTTTAGCATTCGGTTAACCCATAAACTAGTTAAGGTTGTTTATTAAATTTTGCCTCAGTTTTGCTTCCCCAAGTCTCTGAAAGAAATAATTGAAAGCTTAAAAGTTGTGAAATAATAATCATTTCATTACAGTAGCTAATATTTTTTAGCAATTACTCTTTGCAAGGCTTTCTGAGCTTCTATCTCCATTTTAGACATGAGAGAAAGTAGCTTTCCAAGTTCACAGAGTCTGTAAGTGGCAGAGTCAAGATTTAAATCTAAGTTGTCTCATACTTCAGTCTGCTCTTTTAACTATTCTCCTAAAATTTGATGAGTTAGAATTGATTAGGATTCTGTACTCTGTGGTTGAAAAATAAACTGAAAAAAGTTAAAATATGGAAATTGATTTGTACCCTGATGGGGTTTAATGGTAGACTTGACTGTTTATGTACATATATCTATGAATGTAAACGGCTATAAAAATAGAAGGCCTGTTTCTCCCTTTTAGTTTTGGTCACATGGCTTTGCTCTAAAATCAGATAAAACTTTGGCAATATGCAGTATAGGTTAGCATTAGCAACTAGAAATAGCTTGGTAAAAATGAACGGATCAATGACTATATTTACACACTAAATATTTGTTTCCAATTCACATGCAGTGTTTACTAAGGACATATTGATTTTTTCTAATACATTTTGAACAAATATAAGTGAATTCGTATTTGAATATATACATATATAATAAAACATGATGGCCCTTGATGGCACACCAGGGGCCAG
The DNA here is from genome assembly GCA_963573385.1 of Cacajao melanocephalus. Lineage (NCBI taxonomy): Eukaryota > Metazoa > Chordata > Mammalia > Primates > Pitheciidae > Cacajao > Cacajao melanocephalus. The sequence goes on along the minus strand of CAUYLG010010798.1, from coordinate 11,567 downwards.
GTTATTTAAGTGGAGTATTTTACATTTGAATGTAGGACTAAATTAGAAATTTCAGGGTTAGGATTTTTAAAAATAACAATTTTAACTGAAAGTTGGCCAATTTCTTTAAAAACATTTCAGTTTTTAAGAGATTCAATTGTTTTTGAATTAGCAGATAAAAAAATGCCATGCAAATCAAAATAATATTAGCACTGAAATTTTGTTTACTTTCATTATTCTGCTTTAACTCTCATATTCTATAATCCTGAACAGGTTACTTAAATATAGGTGACCTTGTGGAAAAATCAGTATCAGGTTTTATATCAAGGGCTTGACATTATGGGTATTGCTTTGAGTAGAGAAATCAACTCCTGTTGAAAAAAAAAAAAAGATGACTATTCTTTGCCTTTCTCAAACTTCTTTCCCTAAGGCAAAGTGTGAGCCACATTTTCAGCTCTGAGAGCTATTAATAATTCATAGGACTTCCATTTAATCTTTTAACCAAGGATTGATAGTATTGCTGCTAATGAAATGTCCTGACCAGCTGTGGCTAAATTACTCAACATCGCTTCTATTTACCTAGCCAGCTTCCCAGAGAACACCAGGAAATTGTCATAATTCCAGCAGTTGCCCTTAGGACTCTATACAATATTTCTAAGTTAGGATGGCCAATGTGTCAGCATAGAGACTTGGTGATTTGATTTAATAAAGAAAACCAGCTTTAAATATGGGTTGACATTTTTTTTTCTGTTTGCACCAAGCTCTTAATGTTTCACAAATACTGTAATATGTTAGATACTTAATTATTCCAAATTTCAAATTATTATCTATGAAGTATATAAGTCTGATTTATTATCTGCTTCCTATATTTTTATGAGGCTTGTTAGCAGAACTCCATTATATCTGACTGACTCCCTGATGTCAAGAAGCCATTCTTGTTAAAATATTTAACATAAAAATGAGCCAACAAATCATGGAAATGGCTTTGCTAAACAAGAAAAACAGGGTGAGATGTAAAATATTGGTTAGGACACAATTACAAATATTACGGCAATTTTAAAGCAACTATGTAAACACCCTATAAAGGAGCTACTTATGAGGAAAGCAATATTCTCCAGCTCCTCGGTGTCTCATTTTGAGCCTTTTCTTCCTTTCTTTCCTCCCACGAGTGATTCGCTGACCAGTTCATTGGATTAAGGACGTTACACGGCCTGTTTAAGACCACATGGTAATTCCCAAGAAAGATACGATGTGACTCCTACCTAAAGTCCCCTAGAGCAAAATAATTAGTCATGAAAGACATCCCACCAACCACTGTTCACATAAGTTTCAACCATGGCTAGGTAAATGAGCATTCTTAGGATAAAAAGCCTTCAGAGTAGACTTCATTTTTATTTTTTCTTTCACATTTTCTGAGATAATCCACTATTGTATTGCATAAGGTAGTAATAACAACAGTACAATAAGAATAAGAATAATGCTGATGTATTTTTTTTAAGATTCCAAAAGAATGGAGGAAATATATTCTGAATTAGCATAATATTCTTGCAGTTTTCTGAAAATGTATACATTAGAAAAACAGGTCGGTGTCTCCTATGACTTTTTAATACAAACTTATCTATCCCTTTGTTTTTATTAGCATGGCTCATATTAGAGTCTTGGATAAGGGCCTAGATAATTTGTTCATAGTAGCTTTTAAGTTGGCTTACGGGTAAAACTGAATAAGGGCGAAAATTCACAAGCAGATAATATAGGCAAACAGCTGCTCTCTTTCTCCACAACAGAATGGGGGCTATATTTAAGGAGGGAATGTTTTATGGTTAAAAAAAAATTCCTAAGGAAAGAAAGAAAATGAATTTTCTTGGATATTTAAATTCTGAATCATCTACAAAAATATTTCTAGCTTAGTTTCAGTGCACAAGTATTGCAAAATTCCTTTGTTGAGAAAACCAAGTATGACCTTTTCAGAGCATCTATCTCTTTTTATCTTCTCATAACACAATGCAAGAGCTCTCCTTTCCACCGGTAACTTTAATCCAGTATTTGAGATACAATGAATGAAGAAACTAGAAGAGAAAATAGGGCACTATATTTGAGGGCATGAGTCACTTCTCAAATTTTCAAATATAGGTGTGAGTGTTTTTAAAAAATTACCTCCTGGTTGGATGCAAATCTCAGAGAATGTACTATCACTCACCAACCACTGAGCTACAAACAGCAGGGCCACATGCAATCTCTTTTGAACTATTTTAAACTTAAAAGGAAGAAGAAATCCTGTAGAATTATATCAGTGTTGACCTAGTTTCACATGTAGGCTATTCCATTTTGAAAATAGAAACGTTGATGTAAGTATGGTAGTGCCATTCATACTACATACCTTCTATGAGAGACCTGGGAGCAGAGGTTATGTGAAAGTTATGATCCAGTCATGGGCAAAACTAAAATGAAATGCATGTTGAGTGCTAAAGCTAGGATTTAGCTAAACTATCATTTGTGGGAAAAGCTCTTCAAATTGTCTGATGATAGGAATAGGGAACACAACCCCCTCTTCTTTTAACAGATAGAGCGTGGATGAAGCTAGGTTGCGTGTTCTCAAAGCGTTAGTAGATTTGTCAAGGGACGAACTTCTGACTTTGTGTCATTTAAGAAAAAAAAATTATTTCAACAGATTTGTGCTCAATAAATATTTTTATTTGTTAATAAAATGTACATCATAAATATTTTACTCCCATTTAATTTTATCTTAGGGAAATATATATGTACCAATAACTTCCCCCAGATTACCAAACATTTTAATGTCTGTGATAATAACTAACAAAAAAGAGTCAATAGAAAATCAATGGTTAGTTGTAAGGGATATAATTTTAGACTGTAAAATATAAGATTGTTGTCAATATGTAAAGCCAAAAGCTTAAATCCAGAATACATATACATAGATCGCTTCCTGATTATTTGGGAGGGAAGAAGGGTGTTGTATTGAGAAATGCAAGGATAGACTGGATCTTTTACTCTATGTTTTTTTAAGGCATATTTAAATTTCACAGAGTTAAAGTATGTGGTTATCTCTATATAAATTTCTCATCTTAGTGAGTTATGTTAATCAATGTTTTAAGAAAGCACTAATTACATAAAATAAACAACCATACTTTTTATATCATTTGAAATTTAATTACTACCCTTTTCAATAGGTACTTATTTTACATGACTTTGTAGAATAGCATTGTGTACCACACAGTTTTTTTTTCCAACATTTCATTCCATCTCTTTCTTCCTTTGCAATAGATTTCTTGATACCATATGCTTAACTGATTGCTCTTAATGTAGCCTGGTGATCACATTCTCCCTAGGGGTGATTGATTTACCAAGGAATGTGGCCCTATCTGTCAATAAGCCATGAATTTTAAGTATGTGGCTGGTGTTGGAAAAGATATCCTCACCAATTAAAAGATACCCATAAGAAAGAAGACAAGTCCTCTTTTTTCTGCTCAATATTAATATATCTACATTTTCCACCTAGAATTTTGGCAGCTATCTTTCAAACAGGAGGAAGTTAGCAAAAGGCAGTCAACACCACAAATAATGGACAATGTAAAACGAATGAGATCTTGGCTAGGCTTGGTGGCTCACACCTATAATCCCAGCACTTTGGGAGGTGAGGCTGAGGCGAGTGGATCACCTGAGGTCAGGAGTTTGAGACCAGACTGGCCAACATGGCGAAATGCTGTCTCTACTAAAAACACAAAAATTAGCCAGGCATGGTGGTGCATCCCTGTAATACCAGCTGCTAGTGGGGCTGAGGCAGGAGGATCAGTTGAACCTGGGAGGGGAAGGTTGCAGTGAGCTGAGATCATGCCATTGCACTCCAGCCTGGCAACAACGTGAGAATTCGTCTCAAAAAAAAAAAAACACAAAAAACAAACAAACAAAACACAAGCCTGTGATGGCATTGAACAGTTGAATTAACTAGCCCTGTAGGCACTCTGCCTCAGCTACTTTTAAGTATAAATATAGGTCCTTCCATTATTGAAACAATTTACATCCAGAATTTCTATTATTTGAAATTAAGGCATTCTACATTTTTGACAGTGATTTTAGCAGCCTAGTCATAAACATGTTACAGTGATTACCTCTGGATATACGGACAGCTAATACACATATAAAAAGATATTCCATATCATATATCATTAGGAAAATGCAAGTTTAACAAGGAGATCCCAGTACACACCTAATAGAACAGTCAAAATCCAGAATACTGACACCAACTGCTGGTGTGGATGTGGAGCAACAGAAAATCTCACTCACTCCTGGTGGAAAGGCTAAATGATACAGCCACTTTGGAAGACAGTTCAGTGGTTTCCTATAAAACTAAACATACGTTGTCATACAGTTCAGCAATCATGCTCCTTGTAATTTACCCAAAGACAGTTGAAAAGTTACATCTACACAATAACCTGCACACAGATATTGATAGCCTCTTTCTTCATAACTGCCAAAACTTTGGAGCAACCCAGATATCTTTTGGTTGGTGAATGGATGAATAAACTGTGGTCCATCCAGACAATAGATGGATCTCTCCCTCCAGCTGATGTCAATCCAATGTTTGAGATATAATGAATGAGAAAATTAAATGAGAAAATGGTGTACATATATAGAGTATAAATCATGCATCTCTAATTTTCAAATATAAATAGGAGAGCTTTAAAATTACTTCTAGTTAAGAATGTAAATCTCAGAGAGTATACCAAAGAAATGGGCTATCAAGCCACGAGAAGACATGGAGAAAACTTAGCAGAGCAATATGTATTCAATGGGTATGATAATGTAATATGTACTCAATGGGTAAGATACTAAGTTTAAAAAAGCCAGTTTTAAAAGACTGCATACTGTATGTTTCCAACTGTATTACACCCTGGAAAGGGAAAAGTATGGAGAGAGTAAAAAGACCAGTGGTTGCCAGGGGTAGGGGAAGGACAGGATGAACAGTTGGAACAGAGAGGATGATTAGGATCTTAAGACTACTCTGTATGACACTATAATGGTGGATACATGTCATGATACATTTGAGCAAATTCGTGGGGTCTACACCACCAATAATGAGCCCTAATGTAAACTATAGACTCTGGGTGAAAATGATGTGCCAATGCACGTTCATCAGTTGTCACAAATGCACCACTCTGGTGGGGGATGTTGACAGCAGGAGAGGCTGTGCATACATGAGGGAAGAAGCATAAGGGAAATCTCTGTACCTTCTGCCCGATTTTTCTGTGAACCTAAAACTTCTCTAGAAACAACGTTTATTTAAAAAAAAGACAAATACAGTCTTCCATATTTATGGGTTATTCATCTGTCAATTCAACCAACCATGATAGAAAATATTCCAGAAAGAAAGAATTTACATGTACAGACATTTTTTCTTATTTCCTAATAAATACAGTACTACTATTTACATAGCATTTAACTTGTATTGTGAGTAATCTAGAGATGATTTCAAGTATATGTGAGGATGTGCGTAAGCTATATGCAATACTACAACATTTTATATAAGAGATTTGAGTGTCTGTGGATTTTGGTATCTGTAATCCTGGAACCAATCCCTTATGGACACCAAGGAATGACTGTACTGTATGATTCGACTTATATGAGGTATTTACAGTAGTAACATTCAGAGACAGAAAATAGTGTGAAGGTTGCCAGGCGGTGAGGGGAGGGGAGGATTAGGGGGTTATTGTTAAATGGGTAGAGTTTCAGTTTTTTCCCTAGAACTTAAAATATAATTATAAAAAGAAGATAAAATGAGATACAGGAATTGGTTGCACAATAATGTGAATATGCTTAGCACTATTAAACTGTGCACTTAAAATAGTGAAGATAAATTTGCTGTTATGTGTATTTTACCACAATTTAAAATTATATATATATAAATTATATATCTATAATTATATCTATATAAATTATATAGATATTAATTTAACCACAATTAAAAATTATATATATATATATATATATATATATATATATAAAACTTGAAACATTACTTCTGTTCAGTTTTCTTCTGCATTTTAGGGGTAAGTACTCTCAAGCACACTATTTGTAAAAGCTGTGATTTTGAATGGTTATGCTGGTGAAATCTGAATTTTTCTTTTATGTTAATTTTTATCCATGCACCTGCAGGCAGGCATAACATGTCCCTATAATTAAAATAAGCCAGTTCTTAAGTCAAGAGTTTCTTAGAAAATGACTTACATTGTAGATTTCAGGTGACGTATTCCTGCATGTTAGAGAGAGATTAATATGATACAGCATTGTAAAATTACCCAAAAATAATAAAAATGCCTTATTTTATATAAGGTATCACAACAATATGGTACTTTCTAAAAGGCAGAATCATACCATATCAATCTTCCGTGTCTTCAGTGGGTGTTTCGGCAGTACACTACAGTAAGATGATTGAAGAGCAACTTCGTGTACTGTTTTGTAGAACCTAGGGAGGCCTACAAAGACCAGCAGACTGAGATCTGAGAAGGTTTTAAATTGCCTATGGGTAACTAAAGGTGCCTCAACAGAGGAGGAGAGAAATTTAGTCTTTCAGAGAACAAAGTGAAAACTTTTTCTATCATAAAAAGAAGTTAATAGGCTTAGATTTAATATTACTTTAAATGTAAATTTTACTTAAATGGCTACTTTATCACCCAAGTGTATTTTAATATGTTAAGCCAATTACTTTTTCTGGGCATTCAAGAGACTGTTAAATGCCTTTAATCACAATATACTGGAGACAATTAAATGATAGTATATTCCAGATAACTCAGCATGAACTTGCACTCAGAATACGTAATTTCAAATATAAAACCATAACAAACAAAGAAGCTTGTTTTACTCTTGGGAATTTGAATATACATACATTTATAACCTCGCAGTATATATTCTGTGCCAGTTTGAGCTTTCAGGTTTAATGATGCTTTGTTTAAAAAAAAAGGAAAGAGAGAAGAAAAAAGGGGGAAAAAAAAGTCATACCTCCAAACAGGCTGAGTACAATGGTTTAAGAAAGATAATTGAAATATAATGCATTCTTACATCTATTTCAGCTTGTGCATTCATTCCTGGTCTATCTCTATCCTTTCTCAATCGCGCACTCTCTCTTTCTGTCTCTCTTGCTTTCTCTCGTTTCCTTAAATTCCACCAAAAGAAGCAGTTCTATTATAAATTTATTTTTCTCACAATGACATAGAAATTACTTTTCTGTACTTATTTCAACAGCAAGTAAAGTTTTTTATTCACAGATGTCAAAATATATGAAATACACATTGCACCATCTGGACAAGGCTGCACACTTATAATACTATTTTGGGAAAGAGAATGTAAGTCCTCTACATTCTAAAGTTTCCTCTGTTTAAAAGAAACCCTTATATTTGAATTAAGTTATGATGAAAATCTAAAACACCTAGACATTCTTAAGGCCTATGCCCAGGTAATTTAGCTAGCATGCTCAAGTCAAATCACTTCTACACGGCATGTAACATGTTATCACTTACTTTAGGTTTTTGGCTTAAAAGGTTTTATTTCTACATCAAGCTCAATTGATTCTCAGTTCTGATTTTGTCTAAGACAGATTACACAGATTGCAACGATGTCAGTCAAAGCTGATTGGGGTTTTTCTCTTTTTGAAATACCTAGACAAGTTTTAATAGAATTTTTATGTAAAAATGTACATCTTAACTAAACCTCTTGTAAAGCATCAAAACAACTTCAAAATTGTAAGCTCTTTCATATGTCTGTTGAGCATCTGTTATGTATCATTGCAAAATTCCATGAATGAGAAATGCTAACATATAGGATATGATCTCTGATGGCCAGCTGGGGCATCAAACACACAGGTAACCAACTGTTAAAATACAATATGGCCAGTCAGTGGAGCATGGGAGTTAAAAGTAATGTTGTGATGTTGGCAGTCTTGGATTTGAGTTGAAGTTCTGAGACTTGTTTAGTTACCTAACCCCAGATTATTTAAAAAAAAAAAACTTGTTGTACTTAATAAGATTATAGGTCTAAAATGCTTAACACAGTGTCAGCCACGTTATAGAACTGTATGCCCACCTCATTGTTAATATTATGATCAGTATTATGATTCAGGCATGCACCAAAGGCTATGGGTGAAGATAACAGGATGTTAATGTTTCCCAGTTTGGAAACATTAAATTACTAGAATTTTGGATGCAAGCGGGGAAGACTCTTCAGAGGAGGTAACAGTAAGACTTTTCAACATCTCTGTTGCTTTGCAACTTCAGCAGCTTTGGAACTTGCTAATTGTTCTAATTTCTAACAGTTATTGTTATATAACAAAATGTATATAACAGTTATTATTATACAACAAAAAGTATGCAATAGTTTTTGTTATATACAGAAAAAAAATTCACAAGCCTAGAAGTAACCATCAATTGTCTTTACCGAGTTATGAATGAAAGTTTGACCTTCACTGGATCTTGGAGTCATTTTACTCCTAAAGGTTATTTCCATGCTATTTTATAAATATGTATTTCCTAATAACTAAATATGATTTTATACCTAGTTTAGAAAACTGTATTTAGAAATGTATAAACTGGAAATAATTCTGTGGAATGTGATAGCCTTCAGCATCCCTTTCTCAGGCAAAGCCCTTTAAATACATTTCAAAGAACACAAAACTTATATGAATTGGATAGATTTATGATTTTGCGTAATCCTTCTCAGTGGAGTTTCTGTGGCATTAACTTCTTTGATGTAACTATCATTTCCATCTCTATCATTCCCTAAATATGACTGAATGTTTTAATGCAAATTTAAAAGTCACATTTTTAAGATAGACTTAAAATGAGAGGTAAAAAAAATTACATTAAAGCACAGATTATTTTTAACAGAATAGAGATGTGAAAAAAAGAATAATTGTCTTGAAAAGAGATGTCTTTAAAAGTGCATTTGTTAGTTTCCTAATGTTACTATAACACATTACTGCAAATTTAGTGGTTTAAAACAAAAATAATGCATTTTCTTACATATCTGGAGGTCAGAAGTCTAAAACTCAGATGTTGGTAGGTCTGCATTACTTCTGGGGGTGGTTGCCTTCTCAAGCTTCTAGAGGCTGACTGTATTCCCTAGGAGGCCTCATCCTCCATCTTTAAAGCCAGCAGCAGCATCTTCTCTCTTCTCCGACCTCTGCTTAAGTCCTTACATCTCTGTCTCTTTGACTTTGACCTTCCTGCCTTACTCTTATGAAGACCCTTGTGATTACACAATCTAAGATTACCTCCCATTTCAAGACCCTTATTCATATTTGCAAAGTGCATTTAAGGTATGATATTCGCAGGTTCCATGGATTAGGATTTGGGCATCTTTAGGGGACCATCATTCACCCAACCCCAAGGGGTTTGGAATTTGATGAATCAAGCCAACTGGCATGCTGCCTCCCTGAGGATCTTGGCAGGAAGCAGATGATCACTCACAAAGGGCAACTGAGGAAAACTCCAAAAAGGACTGTTTATAAAGTTGTGAGCAATGCATACAGCAGGACTCTAGTAAGTTTAAAATTAGCAACAGCTAAGTTTAAAGTGCCAAGGCAACGTACCTAGTCCTAATATCTGGAGTCAGTAGCTTTAGAAAAGGGTCCCCCCGAGGGAGTTTCATAAAAAACAGTTTCATAATCCAAATTAATTTTTTTGAGTGCCTACCACAAATCATATGTATATAAGGGTACTTGCATCAATATACATTGAAAAATATTTATTTTGTAAGTTAAGTATGAGTGCTCTATCTACAGTACATTTCATATACACATTTGCATATTATATATAGTACATAGATCTATAACATTTACTTATTTATACATTTATTTATTGTCTAATAGATAATATTTTGTAGACTGCTAACTAGAGCACCCTAGGGACCTACTGTATTACATTTTTATATTAGTGACTAAGAACAAGAACATTCAATACTAAGCTAGGCCCAACAAAAAAAAAAGTTAATGATATTTGCATTTTCCATAGGGGAATATATATATAAGAGCCCATGAATATACTGCAGAATTAAAAATAATTTCATAGTACTTATCAGCTAAAATATATCTTGGACCAAGCCATCCTTCCCAGGGCAATCCTGAGAAAATGATTCTTATTAATTTGAGAAAGTATTCTCAATAGGATAAATGAAGAATGACATCTACCATTGACATCGAATGCTAAAGAAATGATCAGTAGAGAATTCTGTGAAAATAGATTGGTTTCTCGTTTCAGTATATCCAACTGATTAGGCTTATAAATTCAAGTGAATATTACTTTTGTTTCTGGAATATATCTGAATTCCAAATTTAAAAAAAAATCTAAAAGTAGTAGATATATATTAAATAACCTATTTTCCACTCAAAGATAGGATGCTACTGAACAAAAATTCACCTATAATGGTACCCCTATTTTCTTCTGATTCCTTTAAAATATCTTAGATCATTTTGTCACTGAAAAAATTTGCCAGCAATAAAATAGAGCAAAAGCAAGAGATATTTAGAAGACAGTTATTAATCACTTAATACCAATAGTAATGAGTTGTAACACTTTTTGAATATTTGCATTTTACTACTGACGAGAGATTTTGTTGATGATTTTTTGTGTGGGAAAGCAGTACACTGAAAGAACACAAGGAGGAAAAGCCTATGTGTTTAGCTACACAATGTGATGTGAATGTCAGAGTTCATTATCACATTGTCCTATTTGAATGCAAAATAAAATTATACCTCCTATTTTCCCTCTTGTACTAAAATGTCTAAACAAATAAAAAGTAGTTATAATAAAGTGGTATCATGTGATCATCCAAATATTTTTGTTAAAACAATTAGAGAAGATAATAAAAATATAAGCTAAATAGAAACTATAAGACATCAATGTTATTTTTCTATATTCTATGCTATCAATATTCATGTACTTTATATTTTCATGATAATTGGAAACAATCTGATTTTAGCAGCAATACTTTATTTTTTATTCTCAAATCTAAGTTTTATGTATACATATTTCTTATTAAGTAGTCTTAAATGCTAGCTAACAACTGTTCATAATCCTTATGGTATAAGGGAAGAATGGTAGAAAAATCACTCTTCCATCTTTGTAAATCATCTCTCCTTTCATAATTATTTGTTTGGCCTTTGATATATAACTAACTTCTTTCAGCACAAAGTTCCTAACCTGTAAAGTTGAAAGAGAAATATTTTTCAAACTTATTATGAGGCTTATTAAAAAAATAAAGCAGATTCCAGATGCAGTGGCTCATGCCTATAATCCCTACATTTTGGGAGGCTGAGGCAGATGGATCACCTGAGGTCAGGAGTTCAAGACCAGATTGGCCAAAATGGAGATACCTCGTCTTTATTAAAAATACAAAAATTGGCTAGGCATGGTGGCGTGTGCCTGTAATCCCGGCTACTTGGGAGGCTGAGGCAGGAGAATCACTTGAACTCAGGAGGCAGAGGCTGCAGTGAGCTGAGCTGAGATCTCACTGTGGCACTCCAGGCTGGACACAGAGACTCCATCTAAAAACACACACACACACACACACACACACACACA
>CAUYLG010010797.1:0-73264 GCA_963573385.1 Cacajao melanocephalus | reverse complement strand
TACAGAACTCTCCACCCCAAATCCACAAAACATACATTTTTCTCAGTGTCACATTACACCTATTTTAAAAGTGACCACATAATTGGAAGTAAATCACTCCTCAGCAATTGCATAGCATTTAACAGGTTTAAATAAAATATTGGTTGGCTGCTTGTTTGTTATTTTCATCCCTTATTCCTTCCTGTCTCCATTGTTAAGCACAATTATTGGCATAAAATAGGTTTTTAATACCCATTTTATACTGCATTCTAGCCTGGGCAATAGAACAAGAATCCTGTTCTCTCTCCCTCTTTCTCTTCCTCTTTCTTTCTCTCTTACATTATTTTTTTCTTCTTTCTTTCACTCTTTCTTTCTTTCTCTTCTTTTTCTTTCTTTCAAAAAATAAAAAAAAAGAAGACTGGGGTAAAGTAGGGATGAACCAGGATGGCTAATTACATGAAGCTGGAAGAGCTTCTCCCACCAAGTGATCAGAACGTCAAGAATACCATCACACTCTGAGCACCTCTTTAGAGGGAAGGCATTGAGAGTGCACAGAGAGAGGACACAGACCCCAGGCTGAAGGGGAAGGAAGCTGAGAACCATGTACAGGGTTGTCAGGCACCAGGACTCATTCCTGGACTCCTGAGAAAGATATGAGTTAAATAGGCATGGAGTCATGGAGTACCCCATTCTCACCACAGAGCTCCATAATCCTACCTGCAAGAGACCCCACTGCCCCTGCAGACATTTGAGTTGCCAGGAAGAACAGCTGGAAGAGCTAGCAGGGACAGTATACTCCAGCCTGCATAAAGCCCAGAGGGTCTGGCTCAGGAAAGTCTACAGTGGAGCACAGCCAGAGATACTCATCCCCCAAGGCTCACCATGCTCCTTGAGGTGGCTTTGGCCTTTGATGACACTTGGACCTGAACAGAACAGGGCTATCTTGCCCATGGGATGGGGCCAGTCTGACTTTAGTGCCCCTCTGTATGTTAGTCTCTCCCTGGGTTACTGCACACCTGCTTGCAGTGCAGCTTCAAATGTCTAAGCAGGGCACATCACAGAAGCTACTGCCATAGCTCCTTTGGTGACAGACCTTGCCTAACCACCAGAGAGCTTCTGCAGATGGAACCCTACCAGCATGTACCTACCCACAGCATCCTCTCATAACTTTGTCAGTGTGTACTTGCCTGCAGTCTCCCAGCAATGCTTAGCTAGCATGCACATGTGGACATTGCTGCTCCACCGCCAAGGCACGCATGTGTTCGTGGACTTTGCTGTAACCATTCTGCTCCTGTGGGCATGTGTGTGGGGGTCCTCATTGCCACCACTCTGGCAAAGCACTTTTGCCAACATTACCCTATTAGAGTGTTGCTGCCAATGGATTGAGAACACCTTGGACCCTCCATGCAGGAGGTGCTTAACCCTGTGGTGAGAGAGAACAAAGCCATGGTACTGGTCCCAGTCCCTGCAAAATAGGGCATGCAGCCCAGGAGTGCTGAGCTGAGTAAGACTTGGTTCACTAAAATCATCTAGAAGTGAAACCAGTCAACTGCACTCAACTTACATCATATTCAAACCCTCAAGAGCAGCAAAACATGTAAAAGCAAAAAGGCCCAGTGAAAGGACAGCAACTTCAAAAATTACAGGAACATCAGGCCACAAAGATGAGAAGAACCAGTGTAAGAACTCTGGCAATTCTAAAAGCCAGCATCTTCTTACATCCAAATAACCACACTAGTTCCTCAGCAATGGTTCTTGGCCAGACTGAAATGGCCAAAATGGCAGACATAGAATGCAGAATGTAGATGGCAATGGAGATAATCAATATTAGAAAGAAAGATGAAACACAATCCAAGGAATCTAAGGAATCAAGTTATATGATTCAAGAGCTAAAAGACAAAATAGCTATTTTAGGAAAGAGTCAAACTGATCTGATAAGGCTGAAAAACTCACAAGAATTTTATAGTATAATTGAAAGTATTAACAGCAGAATACACTAAGCTGAGGAAAGAATCTCAGAGCTTGAAGACTGATTCTTTGACTCAACACAGTGAGACAAAATTTTTTTTTAAATTTTAAAAAGAAACAAAACCTCTGAGAAATATGAGGTTATGTAAAGAGACCAAACCTATGACCGATTGTTGTCTGAGAGAGACAGAGAGAGAGAGAGAGAAAGAGAGAGAACAAGCAACTTGGAAAACACATTTTAGGATATTATCCATGAAAACATCCCCAACCTTGCTAGAGAGGTCAAAATCAAATTCAGAAAAGTCAGACAGCTCCTATAAAATATTATACAAGAAGACCGTCCCAAAGGCATATTGTCATCAGATTCTCCAAGATCAAAATGAAAGAAAAATTGTTAAAGGCAGCTAGAGAGAAGCGGCAGGCCACCTAGAAAAGGAAGCCCATCAGACTAACAGCAAACCTTTCAGCAGAAATCCTACAAGCCAGAAGAGATTGAGGGTCTATATTCACCATTCTTAAAGAAAAGCGTTTCCAACTAAGAATTTCATTTTCAGCCAAACTAACCTTCATTCACAAAGGAGAAGTAAGGTTCTTTTAAGATAAAGCAAATGCTAAGGAAATTGATTAGCACCAGACTTACCTTACAGGAGGCCCTCAAGGGAGTGCAAAAGATGGAAACAAAAGACAATTACCAGTCACCAAAAAACACACTTAAATACATAGGCCATTGACACTATAAAGCAACTGCACAGTCAAGTGTACATAAGAGCTAGCTAACAACATGAAGACAGGATCAAATCTGTACATGTCTCTATTAACCTCGAGTGTACATGGACTAAATGCCACACTTAAAAGGCACAGAGTGGCAAGTCAGAGAAAGAAAGATGAAAGTGTATGCTGTCTTTACGAGACCCATCCTTTATGCAATGACACCCACAGGCTCAAAGTAAAGAGATGGTGAAAGATCTATCAAGCAACTGGAAAACAAAAAAAGACAAACGATTGCTATTCTTATTTCAGATAAAACAGACTTTAAACTGCAAAAATTAGAAAGGATAAAGAAGGGCATTACATAATGATAAATAATTCAAAGAAGACTTAACTATATGCACCCAGCATCAGAGCACCAAGATTCAGAAAACAAGTTCTTTAGGACTTATAAAGAGATTTTGATAACCACACAATAATAATGGGAAGCTTCAATACTCCACTGACAGTATTAGACAGATTGTTAAGGCAGAAAGCTAACAAAGATATTTGGGACCTAAACCCAACACATGACCAAATAGACCTAACAGACATCTACAGAGCACTCCACCCAACAACAACAGAATGTACATTTTTTCTCATCTTCACATGGTACATACTTTAATATCAACTACATGCTCAGCCATAAAGCAATTCTCAACAATTTTTTAAAGAAATCATACCAACCACACTCTTGGACCATAGTGCAATAAAAATGGAAGTGAATTCCAAGAAGATATCTCAAAGTGATACAATTACATGGGAATTAAACAATCTGCTCCTGAATAACTTTTGGGTAAACAATGAAATTAAGGCAGAAATCAAGAAATTCTTTGAAACTAATAAAAATGAAGATAAAACATAACAAATTCTTTGGGACACAGCCAAAGCAGTATTAAGAGGAAAATTTATAGTGCTAAAGGTCTGCATGAAAAATTTAGAAAGATCTCAAATTAACAAACTGACATTACACCTACAGGAACTAGGATAAGAAGAGCAAACCAACCACAAAGCTAGCAGAAAAAAAGAAATTACCAAAATTAGCACTGAACTGAAGGAAATTCAAATGCAACAAATCATGTAGAAGTTCAACAAGTTAAAAAATTTGTTCTTTAAAAGGATAGTAAGACTGATAGACCATTAGATAAACTAATACAGAAAAGATCCAAATAAACACTGTCAGAAATGACAAAGAGAATGTTACCACTAACCCCACAGAAATATAAAAACTCCTCATAGACTATTGCAAACACCTCTATGTACAAAAACTAGAAAACCTAGAAAGAATGGATAAATTTCTGGAATCATAAAACCTCCCAAGGTTGAACCAGGAAAAAATTTTAAATCCAGAACAAATTAATAATGAATACCAAAATAAACTTAGTAATTTAAAAAACCTGACAACCAGAAAATGCCCTGGACCAGATGGATTCACAGCCAAGTCCTATTGTATGTATAAAGAAGAGTGAGTAAGCATCTTACTGAAACTATTCCTAAAGAATGAGGAGGAAGGACTCCTCCCTAATTCATTCTAGGATACTAGCATCATTCTGTACCAAAACCTATCAAAGACACAACAAAAAAGAAAGAAAGAAAGAAAAAAAACTTCAAGCCAATGTCCCTGATGAACATAGATTCAACAATACTCAATAATCAACAATACTCAAAGAGCAGCTAAGCAAATCCAGCAAAACATCAAAAACCCAATCCACCATGATCAAGTGGGCTTTGTTCCTGGGATGCAAGTTTGGTTCAACATAGGCAAATCAATAAATGTGATGCATCACATCAGCAGAAATAAAAACCACATGATCATCTCAATAGATGCAGAAAAGGCTTTTGTTAAAATTCAACATCTCTTCATGTTAAAAACCCTCAACAGGCAAAACATCAAAGGAATATACTTGAAAATAATAAAAAGCCACCTATGAAAAACCAACAGCCAACAATTATACCGAATGGGCAAAATCTGGAAGCATTTTCTTTAAGAACCAGAACAAGACAAGGATGCTCACTCTCACAACTCCTGTTCAACATTGTACTGGAAGTCCTATCCAGAGCAATCAGTCAAGAGAGAGTAATTAAAAGCATTCAAATAGAAAGAGAGAAAGTCAAACTCTCTCTCTTTGCAGACATTATAATTTTATACCTAGAAAACCCCACACAGTCTCTGCCCAAAGGCTCCTATATCTGATAAACAATTTTAGCAAAACTTCAGGGTACACAATTAATACAAAAAATCAGTAGCATTTCTATACACTAATAATCTAAGCAGAGAGCCAAATCAAGAATGCAATCCTCTTCACAATAACCATAAAAAGAATAAAATGTTTAGTGATACAGTTAATCAGGGAGGCGAGAGATCTCTACAATGAGAATTATAAAACAATGCTGAAAGAAATCAGAGACATCACAAACAAATGGGGAAAAAAACCCATGCTCATGGATAGGAAGAACAAATACTCTTAAAATGGCCATACAGCCCAAAGCAATGTACAGATTTAATGCTATTCCAATAAAATTTTTTCACAGGATTTTAAAAACTATTCTAAAATTCATATGGAACCATGGAGGAGCCTGAATAGCAAATGCAGTCCTAAGCAAAAAGAACAAAGCCAGAGTTATCACACTATTTGACTTTAAACTATATTACAAGGCCACAGTAACCAAAGTAGCATAGTACTGGTACAAAAACAGACACGAAGACCAGTGGAAAAACCTGGAGAACTCAGAAATAAAGCCACACACCTAAAATGCACATGTGATCTTTGACAAAGTCAAAACGAACAAGCAAGAGGGAATAGACTCTTTATTTGATAAATGGTGCTGGGATAGCTGGCTAGTCATATGCTGTGGATTGAAATTGGACCCTTTCTTTACACTATATACAATAATCAAATCAAGACAGATTAAAGACTTAAATGTAAAACCTAAAACTGTAAAAAACCCTAGAAGAAAACTTAGAAGATATCACTCTGGACATAGGCCTTGTCAAAGATTTCACGACAAAGACTCCATAAGCAATTGCAACAAAAAGCTGAAGAGTGGTACCTAGTTAAACTAAAGAACTTCTGCACAACAAAAGGAACTATCAACCCAGTAAACAGAGAGCCTACAGAATAGGAGAAAATATTTGCAAACTATGCATCTGACAAAGGTCTCATACTCTGAATCTGCAAGGAACTTAAATCAAAAAGCAAAAGAACAACATCATCATTAAAAAATGAGCAAAGGACATGAACAGATGCTTCTCAAAAAGAAGATATACACAAAGCCAACAAATATATACAAAAATGCAAAACATCACTAATCATTAGAGAAATGCAAGTCAAAACCACTATGAGATACTATCTCATACCAGTCAGAATGGCTACTTATTAAAACAGACGCTGGCAAGGCTGCAGAGAAAAGGGAATGCTTATGTACTGCTGGTGCAAATGTAAATTAGTTCAGCCACCACGGAAAGCAGTTTGAATATTGCTTAAAACTTAAAACAGAATTACCATTTGACCCAGCAACCCCATTACTGGGTATATTCCCAAAGGTATATGAATTATTCTGCCATAAAGGTACATGCATGTCCATGTTCATCACAATAGCAAAGATATGGAATCAATGTAGATGCCCAACATAAGTGAACTGGCTAAAGAAATGTGGTACATATACACCATGGAATACTATGTGGTCATAAATAAAGAACAAAATAGTATCCTATGCAGCAATATGGATGCAACTGTAGGCCATTTCCTTAAGCAAATAAATGTAGGAGTAGAAAACCAAATACTGCATGCTCTCACTTATAAGTGGAAGACAAATATTGAGTTCCTATGGACACAAAGAAGGGAACAATAGATACCAGGACTTACTTGAGCGTGGAAGGAGTGAGAGGGTGAGGATCAAAAACTATCCATTGGGTATTATGCTTACTACCTGGATGACAAAACCATTTGTATACCAAACCTGAGTGACACATAATTTGCCATAGCAACAAATCTACCCAGGTACCCCCTGAACCTAATATGAAAGTTGGAAGGAAACAAAGAAAGAGAAGATGGTAGCACAGATTTTGAAAAATCCTGTAGTCACTGCCAGCTGGTAATCTTTCTGCTTGGTGAAACTCATAAATAGTATAGGTGGACAAATCTCTGGTCACTGCTCCTCTGGAGAAGATTGAATATAGACAAGGTCTTTCCATTCTTCAGGCCACCCATGACTTCTCACTTTCTCAGACCAAACACTCATGTCTTCTATAGGAGAACTTCTTTAGGATGATCAGGCAAATTTCTGAAAAGTATAGTTTTCAGGAAAGGAGGTGGGAATTCTACCTAAATTACTTGGTTCCTATGAGTGAGGCTTGACCTAATGAAGGAGATTTACTGGGAGAGATGACCTCCTGGTGATCAACTGAAGCAGCTCAGGGGCTTCTCTGAGAATTAGGGGTGAGACAAGCCATCTGTGCTCAGGTTTTTGTAGGGCCCATTAAAAGTTTTTACTGCTGGCATAAAATAAATTACTATAGGGTGCATCAAGATACTAGCATGTCCCTTTAGTATCTTTGTTGAGCCCTATAGTGGGACAAGATGTATATGGTGTGAGAGAAGACGTCACAGATTTGGGAGAAACTGAGAAACCAAGGACAGGGTATACTTGATAACCCAATAAGGACTAACAAAAGGGAAAAAGAAAGCTCTGCAAAAAGTAGGGGGAAATGGGAAAGAGAGACAAGAATCACATGTAAGCAAATGTGGCACGATTTATTGGGAGCAGAAACATCACTAGAAAAAAGTAAACAGGCAACCTAATGCTATATTAGAAGCCTTATGGAGAAAACTACACCTGAACAGCAGTTTCAGATTTTTCATTCTGCTCCTCCAGCAGAAGAGAAAGACAACTCCACTTTTCCTTCTAATGGCCCAGCCTATCCTGGGTAGATTTCACCCTGACCCCCCAAGATTAGGAGCTGGGCCAAGGTTGACCCCATGTTTAAGCAATCAGGGATAAATTGATATCCTATATTGAGCTCACCATTTACTAGTTTCCCTCAAATTACGAGAAGACTTGCCATAGCAGATGCTGAGGTGGAATGTACTTTAACCCATGAAAATCCAGAAAGACACCCTGGTCCATGCCTGCCATTAATGGCTATGGGGGACAAACAATCCAAGTAAAAAGGATTTCATTACATCTAGCTATTGTGAGAGCTCCCCCAGCCTTATATGTGGTGTTTATTTTCCCTATCCCAGAAAACATTTTAGGCATGGATATTCTGCTAAGAAAGACTTTTCAAACTTCAGTGGAATAATTCAGATAGAAATATCTATAGCAAAACCTGTTGTCAGGGGAAAGGCAAAATGGGAATGCATTTAACTCCCTGCCTCTAGGTGGGCTGTCAACAATAAACAAGACAAATTGCCTGGGAAGCATGCTGAAATAAGTGCAACTATTGAGGAACTGGCAAAGGTGCATATTATCTGCCCAGCTCAAAGCCAGTTTAACAGTCCTGTCTAGCCTCTATACAAACTAGATGATATCTGACAGATGACCATGGATTACTGGAAATTGAATAAGGTAACTCTGTCCATACATGCTGCAGTTTCAAGGTTTACTAAGGTAGTCAACTACATAGTGTCAGTGCTGCAGATAGCAAGCTGTCTTATGTTTTGCTAATGCCTAGCTGGGTGTGATCGTTCATGCCTGTAATCCCAGCGCTTTGGGAGGCCAAGGTGGGCGGATCACATGAGGTCAGGAGTTTGAGACCAGCCTGTCCAACATGATGAAACCAGTCTCTACTAAAAATACAAAATGTGCTGGGCATGGTGGTGCATGCCTATAATCCCAGCTACTCAGGAAGCTGAGGCAGGAGAATCGTTTGAACTCATCTTGTCTTTCTTGCATTTATTATGTGGATGACATTACCTTAGACTTTGAAAATCTTAAAGTATTATAAGAAAGCCTTACAGCACTGTCTGCTTATCTATGGGAATGGGGATGGGCAATCAACCCTCAAGATCCAGAGCGCAGGGTCTCAGTGAAGATTCCAGGGGTAACATAGCCAGCTAAGACTTGTTTGGTATGAGGTACAGTACCAAACTGACAAAGTCTGGAAATTTCAACTCTGAAAATGGTAAAGGAATCGAAACATCTTTGGATCTTTTGGGTTGTTGGAAAGCATTTATCCCACACTTAGCCCAATGTTTGAGACCACTATATAAACTTATTATAAATGGGATACATTGGGCCTGGGACACATTACAGCAGGAAGCTTTGAACAGGCTAAAGTGCTAATATGACAGGCAGAAGCCTCAGGAGCAATTTTAGAGGATATAGTGTTGGATGCTGCTGCTACTCCTCAAGGTACGAGTTGGACCTTGTGACAAGCAAAGTATGATAAATTACCAAAGTATGGTAAATTAGTCCTTTAAGAGTTTTGATCACAACTATGGAAAATAGCTGAAACCAGACACTCTCTCACTGAGCAAGTGCTAGCAGTATATAATGTTTTATAGCAGGCAAGACAGTTAACAAAGACTCTTCTTGTAACTGTGAGAATAGGTCTACCAATCAAGGGATGGATAGAAGGATTGTTTAAATGACCCCCTTCTGCTGTAGTCCAAACATTTTCTTTGAATAAATAACATGTCTATTTGCAACAGCAAAATATCTGGCAATTAGTCTGTTAAGCCTAGAATTACTTGCTATATTAGGCCGTGTTATATATGAGTAACCAAAGGGCATTCCTTACCCGCTTCTATTCCAGTGCCAGACACAGTAGGAGAAAGAGTGTGTTGCTCATGCTGGACAATACAGATGGTTCTAGCAAGGGAACTTCCTATACTTGAACCACTGTTGCTTTATAACCACAAACTGATACAATATGGTTGATATAGGTACACATTAGAGGAGTCAATGGGCTGTGTTGTGAGCTTCTTGGTTGGTAATCACACATGAGCCCTGGCTTCTGGCTCTTTGCACTGAGAGCCTATGTGGCTAGCCCAATGGGAATTAGAAAATTGGATGATTCGCACAAACCCATATCAGGCGTGAACATGTGGCAAGACATATAGAAGAAGGAGCAACGCCCTGCAGCTGATTTAACTGTACATCATCTGACCACACACAAAAAGATTCAGTTCCAGAAAATATAGAAGCTGATACCCTTAAAATATCAGGAGCATTATGCCAGTCCAGGCCACTGAACTAGCAACCTGGGTATATAACAAAACTGGTCTTAAAAGTGCAAGAGTAGGCTGCGAGACAGTCAAGGGTGCAGGATTGCCCTTATATTATAGTGACCTCTTAACAGCTTTTACAAACTGTTTTTTTCTTGAGTGTGCCCATAACATATACCACATCAAGCAGGACACATTCGTGTGGATTTTTGCCTTGTAACAGGTTGGCAAGTGGATTATATAGAACATCTCCTTGTAAGCCAAGGAAAGAAATTTGTGTTAACCTTCATGGACACTGCTGTTGGACTGCTGCAAGGTTTCCTTGTAAGTAAGCTAATCAAACTAGTATTCCTAATGGTTCAGGGGCTCCGAGTACGATGTATAGATATCCTCAGTACATTGACAGTGACCAAGGAGTCAATTTTGCTAGACATGATGCAGGACTGGGCCAGGGAACACAATAGAGCATGGCATTTTCATCACCTATGTAACTGCCAAGCAGGAGGATTCATTAAAAAGAAAAAAATGGTCTGTTGAAAACACAAATTCAAACTTTACCAGGGAAACCGACATTGCACAGGTGGATGAATGTGTTATCTGTAGTTTTTATTTCTTTAAATTCAGCCAAAGTGGGGACACATGCCTTATATGACAGGTTGAAACAACTGTCACTAAAGTCTACAACTGCACATAGGTAACTGAGACAACTACTTTACTCCCAGACCTGATTGACAATCAGTGTGTTTTGCACATGAAAACACCAATGGACATACTACCAGGAATGGGAAGGCTCCACTGGGACTTGGAATGGCAAGCATCTTCCGTCTGGATAGGCTATTTCCTGCTGGAATGTAGGGAATATCCTAAACAGAATGGTACCTGTTGATCTTATTAACACTGGACCCACAATCACCCACTAAAATTGGTCAACAGAAACACATGACATGGTGATGGTTTCTCTAATATGGTGTACTCTCAACCAAATTGCTTTGACAACCACTGCTGTCACGTGATCCCCTGGGATACATATTTGGTGTGCAATCCCTTCACAAAAGCCAATAACTGCTTTTTTTTTTTTACTAACTGCTGTAGATGAATCAACTGGCATAATCCTAATAGTTGGAGAACTTCCCTTGCAAGAACCCCTTGTTTCTTTCTTTTAAACTTAAGTTACTATGTTCTGTTGCTGCTATCGCCAGCTGTCACCTTTGAAGCAAATCTTTTCCTATAATAAGCCCAAGACTGTTCTAACGCTTACAGAAAACACCTGTTGCATGTGTGGCCTCATGCCACTCTCCAGTGTTTCTGGCCTACTGTGGTCGTTATCATCTCCCTTCCAAGGATGAGACTAGATAGAATACCACAAATATATTACTGCTTCCAAATTGCATAATGGTACTGAATACAAGTATGACTAGAGATGAAATCACCCAATGGCCCATTAATAATACTCTTCTGAAAGAGGACACAGGTAGAGTTTCTCTATCAATAAAACCAGCTCACTCACTCTCCAACTGGCAATACTCCAGCAAATTTGCCTGGCTGTGCTGGGAACAAAAGAATCATTCTAAACATACTTCGCCAAATAGCATGAGGAATACGGTATGGATACCAAGAGACAAATGCTCACATACTAAAATATTACAAAGTAATGACTGGCATGGTATAGAATGGGCACTGCATCCAGGAATCTATTGGTTGGCTCCAAATGGAACTTCCCGGATGTATGCCACCAGCTTATGGCCTTGGTTACACCCCAGATGTTTAAAAAGATGTTCATTGGGTTATAGATGGACACAAGATCCAATAGTTCATACCCTTACAAAGCCTGCAAATCTGCCGCATTTGAAATAGCACTGGGCTGCATCTACTTTTGGTCTGGTCATTTAGCCTCATTTTTCTTTCTCAACTGGGCATTGAAGATGTTATTTGGAATGTGGAAGCTCTAACACAATTACACAAAGAAAGCTTTGAACAACAGCCACACAGGAATCTCTCTTTTAAACATGGAAGTCCCTCTTATGAGAAAGGCTGTCCTGAAAAATTGCATGGCTTTAGGCAGACTACTGCACAAGGAGGAATTTGTGTGATCATAAAACCTGAATGCTGTGCTTATATTCCTGATGAGTCATATGATATCACTAAATTGATGACTGATATGAAGACCCAAATAACCGATCTCTCTGACTGAACCTCCACTTTGAATGGTTACATAGCTGGTTTGGTTCCTCGGGTACCTAGTGGCAGTAGCTGCTTCTTGGTTTAGGTATTATATTCATATGTTGCTGATTGTCCTGTCTTTGCCTTTACTGTTACTGTGGCATGTCTCCAATGGAGACAACGCACTACTGCTGAAGCTATGAAAGATCAAGAAACTTCCCTCTAGGCCCAAGGACTATCCTAGAAGAGGTGCCCATGTGGGATTGTAAGGACCAGTTTTGAGAAGTGGAGGGGAGGAAAACAGCCTGTTGCATGGACACAGTGATGTCATCGTGAAGCAAAGCCACCATAATTGAATAATATCTGACTCAAGCATACCAGGGTGTTCTGCAGCAAAGTCTTTCAGCAATGCATGTGGCACAGGTAACTCCTCATAAAGATGCTTATCTAACATCACCAGTGGGCACAAGTTTTCTGCAAAAAAAAGTCTTAGACATAACCAGTTTCAGGTGTCTTTACCATAAAGGCTTGCTATATAAAAGATACTTTTTAGAGGGTAGGTGCAAAGATCTGCTGTTCCACAACCACCCAAGACATTCCTTCTGTTCATAAGTCCCTATTAAACAATTTCTCTCTGAGAATCTCTCAGCTCCCTTGGCCCTTGAGGATAGATTTGCATATACTTACTCACCATGGAACAGTAATAGTATTTTCTTTCTTTCAAATGGCTTTCAATATTAACGTTATTTGTGATTACTTAAAGATTAATGTTTGCATCATAAGTTGCATGAGCATATCTAAACAACCCTATAAAACCCCACAGTTATTGATGCTTTTGGGGGGAATTGCACAATATAATGGTCATTGCAGAATATAATAGTAATCATACCCTACACTTTAAAATGTGCACATGTATGATCACATACACAATCACATTTGAGTCTCACAACATCCTTAGAAGAGAGTTTCAATTGTTATCCCCATCTTACAGTTAAAGAAAACAGGTTCAGAAATAAGGAATTACTTTCTTAAATGATATATAGGAACAGAAAGTGGATCTGAAACCCAATTTTTCTAATTCTACAATTATAGCTTTTTCAAATATACTGTTCTTCCTTCCTTCTTTTATTTTACTAGGAAGGAGAAAATATTGTCACCATGTTCTTTCAATTTTTTTTTTCAGGGAAAGCATTAGGAAAATGAACAGTTAGGTAACTATTATAGAGCCAAAAAACATTGTTACTTCTTAGTCAAGAAGGCAGAAAGATTGTGCTAGCAGAACCTTGAACTAATGAATAACCTTTTATCATGAATTAAAATGTAACACCTGTAACATTTAGCTATAACAATATTTTAATTTAGTAGAACTTCCTATGATGTTAGCACACATATGTGAAAATCAAGCAGAAAGAAATATTGAAAGGATCTTAGTTAAGACCATTACACAAATGGCCTACACTGTCAGAATATTTATAAGTAAAGAAAAAAGTACTCTAACTTCTCATTCAAGAAATAAAATGTAAGATGATTTCTTGGCCCAAGGTTAACAAGAAGCTGCTGATGGCTAAACTGAACAGATTTTCAGACTCTCCATGTTCATTTTTTTTCTTGTAATTCCTCTTCTCCATTTCTCTGATTTTCCTTGACAGGTTTTATCAAGACATACGAGCGTTTTCTAGAAATACGTATTTGGAAGAGGTATTTACTCTGTTTTAAGGATGATATTAGTTCTTTGAGGAAAAATCGGAAACTTTAAAATCATAAGCTGTATTTCCAAGCAACAAGTGCTAACCCTACTATGTCATCCTAATGCATATTAATTTAAAATATAACATATCCTAAGGTTTTGTAGGCATTGATTAGTGTATATGAAAGCGATGTTTCCTTTTGAGTATTGCAACTCAAGAACTTCCAGAGAACACCAAGACAGAAACCTCTTTCCTTTGATATAGTAAGAGGATAGACTTTATGCTCTGAATGTACAGTTACTTCCTTCCATCCAAAATTCTTCAGAACCATGGGTCATTTGACTTTCTTGTAGCAATTCAGAGAGAATATCACTGGGCACATAATTAGTAATGCATGGGGATTCCAAATATGTATTTTGGGGTAAATATACTTTTTCTGAGTTGAATATACCATTTTCAAACATGCAAAACCACTCTGACAAATTAAGCTGGGTAAACTGGCCACGTCAGGTAGCTTGGTGCTACATTTTATTTCCACAATCTCTATGCATGTTAAAGGAAGTCTCTTAGGTGCTAAACAAGATTATTAACAACCAAAAAGTCAGTGGAGGAGAAACCCACAAATTATTTAGCTATTCCATGTGGATTCATAATATAACCTTTATTGTGAAAATCACAACACAACAAATCTCAAACATGCACGTATGACGTGTGTGTGTGTGTGTGTGTGTGTGTGTGTGTGTGTGTAAAAATAAGAGTAAAGGCATTGACTGCAGTAAGGATTTATCTCACAGCTAGGAGGATCCACTTCTCTTTTGCTTCAGGAAAGACAGGTCCCTCTTGATTCTTTATGTTTTCTGTTTACCAGATTAGTATTCTAGACGAGCTAAGGTCCTTGTTTTAATTAAGACAAGGAGAAAGTCATAGTATTTCTTTTCAAATAAACTACACTCCACTTCCTACATGAAAAGAATCAGGAAGCTAGAAAACAAGGAGAAAAAGAATCGAAAAGTAAAGGGAATAGGAAAATGTGTTGGATCATGCCATTGATTGCTACCAAAAATTAATTTGTTCTTTGTTGTGAACCTTTTCATCAAGAGAACCTCCATTAAGCACAACATGATCTTCCCAATGAATGTCCTCAAGGCAACAAGAGGAAAAATTCATTCTAGATCTCAGCAAATGCTAACCTTGCAATTGAACAGAAGCAATCAATACAGGCTGAAACAATAACATTTAAACGAATAATAAGAAAGTCTTTGGATCAAGAAGGGACATAATTAAAAGTCAACCTCTGAGAACAGAGAAAGTTTTGAGGTTAAAAAAATTCAGTATCAATAAAAAGAAACATATTGAAATATGTAATCATATTTCAAAATAATTCATCTTTAAAGAAAAATACTAGACCTTGTCTTTTACTCCTTGAGAATGGAATATTGAGTCTGAGGAAGCAGAAGATAGAGCTGTTCTATGGGATTTTCATTACAACTATTTTGATTGTCTTTGTTCATGATAACTTGAGAGATCTCAGAGTACAGATGATTTTTATCTGTATCTTTTTTTCAGAGAAGGAAATGGAAATGCAGGGACATACAGTGAAATACACTCAGGTGGTAAAGTTAGAGAGAAGCTGGTTTTGTAAGTCCTTGTCAAACATGATTTTCTACAAAACATTTGTATGCTTTAAAGAAGCCAATGAGAATATAACAACAATATTTTAAGCAGACAATTTATCTTAAATATAGTATGATTTCTAAATTTTGGTGCCTGGTTTTGAAAATTGAGGTTGAATTATTTTTTTAGGAATGTGTGGATATCCCTAAGGGTTCTGTCTATTTTAGAAGTTTTTTAAAATTATTTTTTAAATTGTATTTTTGAAACAATTTTAGACATTTAAAAAGTTGCAAAAACAGTACAAAGAATTCCTTATACGCTTTATCCAGATTCTCCATCTGTTAACATCTTATATAACTACAGTTCAGTGAAAAACCAGGGATCAACCTTGATACAATATTAATACTTAAATCTACAGACCCGTTTATCCAACTGACAAATAAATGTCCTTGTAGTGACCCAGGATCTAACACAGGATCAGAGGATGCGTTTTGTTGTCATGACTTCTTCCTTTTTTCCAACCTGGAAGGGTTCCTCTGTTGACCATCTGTCTTTCATAACCTTGACACTTTTAAAGAGTACTGGAGAGTTAATATGTAAAAATATATCTTAGTCTGATACATGATTATGCATTTTTGTAAGAGCACCACAGAAGCAATGTACATCCTGCTTGTCCCAGGCTCAGTATATCCATACGTTTCATTATTGGTGAGGTTAAGGTGATGCCTGACAGTTTCTCCACTTTAAAAGTTACTACATTTTGGTTTGTGATTAATAAGTAACATATAGGGAGATAATTTAAAACTATATAAATATATATAGTTTTTCATCAGGCCTTTGCCTAACATCTATAGCTAACTCTTGGCTGAAACAATTATTCCATTTATTTTATTCCTTCTAGATTTATTAGTTGGAATTCTACTTTAAGAAAGACACATCTGTACCTTATGATTTATTTTTATTTAAACTATGTAATCAATATAAACTCATGGCTTCCTGTTTTATTTTATGGGTAATAATCTAACTCTATCATTATTTTCTTTCTCAAATTGTTCTTTTGAAACAATTTTGAAAATCAGTCTGTCAAAAATGGCAGAAACTACAAAGGTAATTCGGTATGAGCTGATAAGGTCTCTTTTAAAGTTAAGGTTCTATATGCTATGGGTGTGTTCACACATAGGACAGTGCCTGAAATACAATTTGCTACCTTTCCTTTCTCTGTATTAGTTGTATTAATGAACCAGAGATCATTACTGGGTTTTAAAAATGTTTTTCTGAGCTGAAGTCTGATGATCTACCCTTAGGCCAAATCCTTTGTTAAGAATATATTTCAGATAGCATCAAAATGGCAGTATCAAATTCTCACATAACAATATTAAACCTAAATGTAAATGGACTAAATGCCCCAATCAAAAGACACAGACTGGCAAATTGGATAAAAAACCAAAACCCATCGGTGTGCTGTATCCAGGAAACCCATCTCACATGCAAGGATACACATAGGCCTTTGGGCTATCTTATCTAGTCACACCCTCAAATTCACTTTCTAACTAGAGAGAGGCAATGCCATCACTCTAGAGGTTTACTGTAGAACGCACCAAAGTTAAAGAAGCTCTGCCCAGATTCTTTCTAGGCAGTATGGGCCTAAACATAAGCCAGACATGGTCTTCCTAAGGTAACAGGAAGTACATTCCTTTCTGGGATTGACCCAAATATCTTGATCTTTTCCTTTCCTTAAATTGCCTATCCACTGATATGTGTTCAAGTCAGAGTCTGTTTGAGAGGATAAATCTTAGGAAAAAGAGCCAAGGGGAAGGGGAGGGAATGGTCTCCATGTACAGCCACGTGACCACTGGAGGTTTTCAAAGGTCTTTCTCGGTCTTCCTCCCTATGAGGGTAAGGTGTGAGTGGGCATCTGGCTCAAAATATAATGTTTGAAGTGTCATCCATATTTTAGTTCTTAGAAGGAACTAATTTATTCTAATTAATTTAGAATTAGTTGTTATTTATTCTAAGAGTTCCAACACTGCCCTTGTATCTGAGCAACAAAGGATGATTCATGCAGATAATCCTGGGGAGGCTTAGGTTGAGGCTAGCAAAGCAATCTTGGAACTGAAATTCCTCTGTGACCTTACTTTGATTCCTTGAAGAGAATTGATACCGACTCCAAGTTTTGGTGAAGCAAAGAATTCCTGCTTCCTTGACTCTGATTTTCTCTTGCCACAACACAAGGAGACATTGAATTTCACCATTAGGCCTTAATTAGTAACCTTGTTTGTGAAATTGAAACAAAGGTCTCAGTGAAAGGCTGGCAATGGCTGTTCCATGCTCTCCAAAGACCCAGAATCAAGGCTTGCAATGAAGTCACTTTTCCTCATGACTAAACTAAATCTCTCTTGCATGTTAAAAGTCTTTTAAAAGCCGTGCAGTCAGAACATTGCTTTGTCTTACACATTTCCCTGTTACCTGGCAGGCCCCAAATGTTACATAAGCTGTCACCTCTACTGAGAAGAGGCTTGATTTGTTATTTGCACACATGATAACATGGGTAAATAAGTAAAGCTGGGAAGATGTTTGTTTGTAAGGGGTTATCTGTGTCTACCAAAGCAGATGATAGTATTTAGTTTCCAAACATGGTTTTATAAGTCAGTGTATCTTGTAAAACCATTAGGACAGAAGTTTGGAACAAAAAGAAATCCGAGGCTCACTTGCAAAGCTTTTTTAATGTTTTCAATTCCCTCCATGTTCTGAGCATTATCATCACATACTCAACTGTTCTGTTCAGAGATCACTAGGGAAAGGAGACGAGGAACCAGAGCAGCCAGGATGTTTCTCCCTGGCATAAAAGCTCAAGCATTCAGACAGCCTCACTGTGGGCTCCACTTCTGTAGCCAGAGGGGATTGCAAACAGCAGGAGCATCTCACATACAGCTTGTAGGAAGCACACGTTTTCCCCAAATGTTTCGTTTTGTAGTTGGTCCTTGCTGGCTGATCCAACTTCCCATCAGCATATGATGAGCAGTTGAGTGAGAGGACCACACTTCCAATCCTGGCAGGTACGGGTCCACAAGGAACTTCCCCCAGGGAACCCTGGCTGCTAGATATGATAAGGCTGAGGGAAGCTGGCTTCTCAACTTCGCTGCTGCCCATGTTCCTTCCCACCATACCCTCCGCTCTAATTGGCCCTGTTTTCCGGCCTCACATCTACCACTGTGCCCAGTCTTGGATCAGTTAAACAGCCTAGGAATGGCTTCTAGCCCAAGCAGGAAGCACAATTCATCCATCACCTACTAAGTGCCAGGCACTGCACTGGGCAATGATGATATGAAAGTGAGCAAAAGAAAGTTCTGTCCTGTGGGGGCTTCTAATTCATTTGTGGCAGACAGTCAAGAAACAAAACAAAATCATCATAGGTGGGGTGAGTGCAAAGAAGGGAATAAGCAGGATATTATTCAGGAAAGTAGAAGAGATATTTACTTTTAAATAGGCTAGTCAGGAGCAAAGAGAATAGAACAGCAAAGCCTTAAAGCTGGACAGATCTGGACTTGCCCCAGAACAGAAAGGAGGTCAGTGGGGCTGAAGCACAGGGAGCAAATCACAGTGGGCTGTGGGAAGGGTGGAGGGGCGGGGTTGAGGGGAGTCAGCTGCACAGGGCCCTGAGACCACCCTAAGGAGTCTGGATTTTATTCCAGTGCAGAGGAAATTCACAGATGTGCTTGTAAGCAGGAGAGGAGCTGAACTAATTTCATCAGTTACAGGGGCAGCTCTGGCTGCCAGTGGAGAATGGCTTAGATGGACATGTGCAGAATGGAAGCAGAGAGCAGTCAGAGGCCCTGGAGGTTGTCTGGTGAGAGACGAGGTGCTGAGACCCAGGTGAGTCAGCGAGGATGAGGAAGAATGTATTTGCACTCTGTTGTGGGGCAGAACTGACAGATCTTGCTAATGGTTTGGAAATGTAAGAGAAAATCAGGGATGCCTGAGATTTTTGGCCTACAGTTAGTAGGGTGGTGAGGCCCTTAGGT
This sequence comes from Cacajao melanocephalus, assembly GCA_963573385.1. NCBI lineage: Eukaryota > Metazoa > Chordata > Mammalia > Primates > Pitheciidae > Cacajao > Cacajao melanocephalus. Next base: position 53,917 of record CAUYLG010010797.1, on the reverse strand, counting down.
TTTGGGGCCTGCTGGTGTGAGAGCAGTTGGAGAGTAGGGCATTGCTGGCAGAGGTGGCCCCGGGCCTCTCCCATACAGCCGCTGGGACTCCTCACAGCTCTGGCCTTGCTGCGCCCTCTGCCTGCTTACCTGCTACCCCATCTCAGCTTTCCCATCCCGCTGGCTCCTGGGACTCTTTCAAAGGCTTCAGAACACCTACAGTGAAGGCCTTTATGTCTTATGATTTCCATGAATTAACACTAAGAAGTTTATCTCACTTGGCTTGTGACTTCTGTTAGTGAAAAGTGGCCTGCTGGCCTATTCTGTGGAGGACTTGCAGAAAACTTCCCAGCCACCAGCAGAAGGTTCAGACATCTCCCCGGGTTCCTCCCCAATCCATTTAGTGTGAAACAGGACAAAGGGAAACATTTCATTCAATTTGTCTTTGGGGAAAGAGGCAAATGTCAGCTTAATAGGATTGTATTAGAGAGCAGGTGCGGTAGTTCACACCTGTAATCCCAGCACTTTGGGAGGCCAAGGCGGGCAGATCACCTGAGGTCAGGAGTTCGAGACCAGCCTGGCCAACATGGCAAAACTCTGTCTCTACTAAAAATACAAAAAAAATATTAGCCGGGCATGGCGGCACGTGCCTGTAATCTCAGCCACTCAGGAGGCTGCGGCATGAGAATCACTTGAGAGTGATTCTCTGAGAGGTGGAGGTTGCAGTGAGCCAAGATCACGTCACTGCCCTCTCGCAGCCTGGGTGATAGAAACTGTCTCAAAAAAGAAAAAAAAAGATCCTGTTAGGAATTTGATGAAAGCTCACACTCACACAGTTCATGCACACATCATTCAGGACCTGTCATGGGTGCCCAGAACATCAGGACACGGTAGCCCGCCTCACATTCAGCTGTGTGGTGCTAGAGCCCTGCATGATCTCAACTTGAAAAACTAGTGTATATATACATTTGTATATTCTAATATTAACTACTGTATAGGACTTTTTAAAATATTGGTTTGCTGTTTCTGTTTTATGCTAATGCAATAAATATTATTAATTTGTTTTAGAAAAAGTTACTACTGTTTCTTGCTTCTTATCACCCCCTACAGTTTGGACTTTGTTGTCCATCCTTCCCTGCCTAATTGGACCACAGCCTGGTGCCTCAGTCTCCACAAAATCTGTTCCCTTCTAGCTCAAGATGACAGCATTCACAGTTCCCATGCACTCGCGGGCTGCTGATTCATTTGCCCTTGTGCTCTGTGCCTTTTTGGCATCTGCCGGCAAACTCCGTGTCACATCTCTCTATTCTGTTAACTCCTACTGTTTGCATTGTCTTCCCAGTGAGAGGGAGCAGGGACCCTGCTGGGCCCCTCCCCTTACCCATACTTGCCAACCATAGAAATCAAGGATTTCTATGTCCCTTTAAGTTCCCTTAAAAGAACTTCCCTCTCCGTCCCTTTAAGGGAAGTTCCAGGCACCTAGCTAGCCCTGCAACCAGCAATTAGGAAGTTAACGAATAACCTGCTAAACAAGAAGATAACTTAAAAGCCACCCAAGTAAGTCAGAGTCACAAAATGTTTGATTCCTCATAGAATTCCTCAAAATGTTCTATTCCTCATAGAAACTAAAGATAGCATATTGATATATGCCCTTGCATTGCTTTTCAGAAACCAATTCCCACACCAGATAGAAAATGCTGACCACAGTCACAGACCTCAGACAGACTGAAACCAAAAAACAGATAAGGAAGTTCCAGAAATTCCCTAGCTCTTAACTCATTTTAGAAAACCTGCCCCCCACTCCTGCCTTAAAAACCCTTACTTATAAGCTACCAGGGAGCTCAGGTGTTAAGTGCTAGGTACCCATTCTTCTTGCTTGGCACCCTGCAATAAATGCCTGACTTTTTCTCACTGCAGATCCCACTGTCAGTATTTGGCTTTTTTGTCTTGCTGGGCAAGCAGAACCAAGCCCATCTTTGTGTGCTCGCATCCAACTGTGATGCGCCTGTGTATGTCCAGTTGGTGGAGGCCCTTTGTGCTGAACACCAGATCAACCTAATTAAGGCTGATGACAACAAGAAACTAGGGGATGGGTAGGCAGCCTCTGTAAAATTGACAGGGGGAAACCATGCAAAGTGGTTAGTTGCAGTTGTGTAGTAGGTAGGGACTATGGCAAGGAGTCTCAGGCCAAGGATGTCATCGAAGAGTCCTTCAAATGCAAGAAATGAACAAATAAATCTTTGGCTCACAAAATAAAAACCATAAACTTTTGAACAAAGTCTACTTTTATGATATGACATTTCTTTCAGACATGGACATTGAAATCCTATCAAAAGCCACCAAGTGAGACTGACTGACAAGTCTGATTTTGAGCTGCTCCGTTTCCTGGTATCTGCAAATTAGGGTGGCCCAGTGCAAGCTCCTGACCTTTTGACCATGACAGGCTGTAGGAACCCTGGGAGCTCATTGTGCCCATCCTCAGAGATTTCCGTGTATGACCCAGCAGATGCTACCCCACAGATAACAGACACAAGACAGCAGAGTACAGGGCATAAATGTGCATGCCCTTCTGTTTCCTTTTTTTTTTTTTAGGGGTTCTGACTGAGCAGGCAGATAGGGAAGGAAGAATCAGATGAGGAGCAAGTACTAGGTGTTGGGGAAACTAATTTAAATTTCCTACCACCCCAGAAATTTCTCTCTATAAGATATAGGAGAGAAAGGATTTCATTATTGAATAAACTTGAAACTAGTGCTGCACATCTTTAGCATTCTGCTAAGGAAATTGCAAAGACAGAAAGGCATCCCACCCTTTATATAGGCAAGCAGACAGAACTCATTCATTACATACATGTTCCCAAACTAACTCAAGTAAGAGGACTTGGCAGCATCATTTGTCAAACATAATTCATCCTAAATTCACCTGGTAATTGGGGTGGCCATTTGTGTTCGCTAATTGCCTTTATCAAAAGGAAAAATAAAACTCCTTAAGTCTCTATAACAGCAGGTAGTTTTACAACTTGGAGCTAGGTGCTTAAATGAGACTACTACCCACTGCCCTTCCACTGAGAGTGGGAGGTAGAGAGCTATCTTCCTTGATGTCTACAGTTTCAAAGAGGTGACTTCCAAGCCCTTGAAGAAAGAGTCCTAGGTTGTAAAATTGACTGGAGGCTTACTTAGCTTTTAAAAAGATTTATATACATTTCAAAGGGGAGCAAAATAATTTACAAGTTTTCTAAAGGAAATGCTCTAAGAGAAGAGGAAACTCTTTCCCTTTTTGCGTGGGGTTGTGGGGGAACATTCTGGAATTCATGAGGAGCGTGAATTTGGTTTCCTCCCCTCTTCCATGTCCTGGAGGGCAAAGTGTAAGAAGCTTGGCAAGGCTCTGGTCAGGGGTGGACAACCACTGAGAATTCCACACATCAAAGGGACAATCACTGGGTCCCCCCTACACTTCAGAGGGACAAGACCCAGTGAATGTAGAACTGGGCCAGTTTGTCTTGATTCTGAAGCCCCCTGGCCCACACATGATAGATTAGCATTAAATGCCTGCTGAGTGAATGAATGTCAGGAACTTGAGAGACCAATTTAGAGGTCATTCACCTCAGCTGAAATTCGGGCATCCCTTTCCCTTAGCCCTCCGTAAATACCAGCAGTGCTAGGGATCTGACCACCTGCCAGCGCAACCATGTTACTGTTGGATAACTATTATGACATTTTTCATATCTTAATGAGAGAAAAACAAAATTAGAGTACTTACAAGGGCTAGGTACTTTTTTCAAAACAATCCCAAGAAGCAGGTATCCCATGTCACAGAGGAGAGAACTCAAAAACAGAGATGTTAATAGCCCAAGGTCACACAGCTAAAGGGAATTCATATGTATCGAGTGTCTGTTCTACACCAGGCACTCATTTAAATAAAGATTCTGCTTTCACTCACAAGGATTTACATGCAAATATGACAGCATGTCTAGATGGGGTCGACCCCTTTGTCTCCCAAGGAACAGAGCTGCCAGAAGGTTCCAGCTGCCTCAGATCCTCCCTGGTCTCCCAGGGATGCTGAGTGTTTTCCCCCAACCAGGGTTTCCAATGGGAGGATGCCGAGGAGAGGCTAAGTATGGGGCCAGATCCCCACAGCACACAGGTGTCATTCTGGGTGGCACTGAGGGGAAGCAGAACCAGGGGGTGGCCCTTGGGGCATTCGTTTACAGGAACACCACTCATCACAGACTTCCAGACAGTCAGCGGGTCGTGTGAGTCAAGGGCAAGTGAGTGAATGATGCTGATATGTATGCTTCAGGTAGGGAGAAGCCATGGTGGGCAGCTTTGGAGGGAGGGGAAAGAGGGGGCAGGGAGGGGATGGAGATATGTGTTTGTCTACTTATTCATCTGATGACTATTTAAGTACTTACTATATGGCAGCTTTTCCATAGTCCTTAGTCTGGAAGAAAAACTCTATGTGCTGAGCACTGGATTCTATTAGTTTTATGAGTATTACCCCCATTTAATCCTCACAATAGACCCAGGAAGTAGACGCCCTTATTTCCATTTTACAAGTAGGCAGATGCAGAGAGAAAGGCAAAATAACTGGCCCAGGACCACACGGTTTGTGAGTGGCAGTGCTGGGATTCTGGGCAGCGGTCAGTCCACACTCTTAACCAGGGCCCTCTGCTGGGCAACTAGAAATTATGTGTGATTTGTGCTCTACTTGGGGAGTCAGAGCCTGGTGAGGGGGTCCTGGGAGGGCATGGTCGGCTATGGAACAGACCATTCAGTGATGTTGTTTGAGGAGCCTTGTCAGGTCTTAACTATACCAAAGTATCGCATGCCTCCAGCTGCCTTGAGACTAGAGCCACGTCACACACTGCAAAGGATTTGAGTGGAAACAATGAGTAGACCCCTAAATGGAGGACCACGGGTGCCCACATGCATGCATTCCTCCCTCCCAACAGCTGCTTTCCAGGCATCTTGCAGGTGAGGAAATGGCCATTGCCCTCAGCCCGTAGCAGACTTAGCCTACCCTTGAATGCTGCTGAGAAAAAGAAAGGGTCCCCTGTTCTATTCCTAGGTCCAGATTCTTAAGGATGAGGACACAGCATCGTGGGCCACTGCCACTAATACAAATTGGCCTCTGGAGGGACTCTACAGAAGATAATTCCCCTGAAACATGGAGAGTTGAATTAAGCTAGAACCGATTCTGCCTGGAATTTGTGGTGGCTACCCATCCTAGAGGGCCTCAAGGAAACCCATGATTTGGGACAACCCTGACAGATTCTAGAGTCTAGAACAGAACGCCTGCAGCTACCAGGGATGGAGCTGAACATGGGCAAGACCAACCACCCAGCTCATGGCCTGCGTACAGAAAAGATTACATTACAGCCTGAGAGCTAAGCCTGGAAGTTCTTTCATCCATCTGTTTGTCCAGCCATCGGCCCATCCATCCATCCATCCATCCATCCATCCATCCATCCACTCACCCACCCACCCACCCATCAATCTGCTCATCCATCCATCCATCTGCTCAACAATGTTAGAGAATCAATCCCTGTGTCACATACTGGGGCTATCCTCAAGGAGCTTTTACAGAGTTCAGGGTACAGCCTGGTGGGGGAGACAGACTAGTGTAGAAACCTACCACTACAAAAAGGACAAGAGCAAAAATAGTAAAGAGGAGAGAAGACCCAAATTTGCCTGATGGGTCACAGAGGGCTTTCTAGAGGAGGCGAAAAATCTTTGGGGCTATCACTTCACCTCACCTGGTGGATAAAGAGAGGACTTTCCAGACATAGTGGACAGCATGTGCAGAGGCAGGAGCGTGAGTGGCAGTGGAGCGTGAAGGGCAGAGGCAGGGCAGGGACTGCAGAGACAGTCCGGAGCCAAAGCATGAGGGCATTGGAGCCACAGCCAGAGGAACAAACTGTGAGACCTGGGACTTGAATTTGGAAGCGGTGAAAAGTGACAACAAGGTTCTTCATAAAAGAGTGATTTGATTCAGCTTATGGAAGGTGGACTCCAGACCAGTGCTGTGGTCTGTGGGCTGTTACCAGTTCATGACGACATAAGTAGAGGAATTGAGAGCAAGCATGTAGAACACATAGAGCACTTTGATAGAGTCATTTTAGTTTTTAAATTTTGAGATAGCATTTTGTATGCCTGTTTATTCTATGTTTCTAGTAGTTGCACTTTATCATATTTTACAAATGTGTGGGTCTGCTATGGATTAGAAATTTTGAAAATTTTGAAATTTTGAAAGAAATTAGACAATTAGAGATTTTGCCACAGACAATGTGAGAAGCCCAGCATTGCCACTCAGAAACTGCTGGTGCATTCAGATGGTGAAATATTCTGCAGCTATTCAAGGAGTTAAAACTGCCTCCACTGATCTGGATGTCCATCTGTGACACCTTTTAGGTTAAAAGGAAAAGGAAAATTTGCTTAGGACTGAATATGAGTAGTTGCAGTTTTGTAACAATGATGCATGCACATATACATTTTCATATATTTGTATGAACATGAAAGTATTGAAGGATATTCATCAAACTGCTAAAAGGGTTACTTCAGAGCAGTGGACTTGGAGAAGGCAGAGTAATTTTCTCTTAATGGAACTCTGTATTGTATCACTTGTAAAAATAAACGTGTCACCTTTATGATAAAGTAAAAACCTAAAAGAGAACATTGTGATGTGTGTTAAAATTCTGGATTTCTAGGCTCCACCTTTTTGAATGGGTCTCTCCAAGAGAGGGGCCCTCACATGTATAGTGAGAAAAAGCTCCCTGAGTACAGGCTGTTACCGAGACCCACTGGGTGTAGGAACCCTGCATGGTACCCACCTGAGCCTCAGCAGCTCCTCTCCATCATGGGCATAATGGAGTCTTCCTGTGGGGTGTTGTGAAGAAGACGGGACAGGCTGCAGTAGGCACTGAATAAATGCGGGTCGCTTCCCCCTGATGACCCTATGGCCATGGGATCATCGTCACTCGCTCCCCAAAGCCACACCTGATTTTTCCAGCCAGCACTGGTCTGCCCCTCCTCTGAATGCTTTTTCATTTAGCTTACATTTTTAGCATTTAAATGTTTCATTTAATATGAGAAGGAGTCTCACTGTGTCACCCAGGCTGGAGTGCAGTGACATGATCCCTGCTCACTGCAACCTCCACTTCTCGGGTTCAAGCAATTCTCCTGCTTCAGTCTCCCAAGTAGCTGGGGTTACAGGCGCCCACCACTGCATGTGGCTATTTTTGTACTTTTAGTAGAGATGGGATTTTACCATGTTGGCCAGGCTGGTCTCAAACCCCTGACCTTAAGTGATCCACCTGCCTCAGCCTCCCAAAGTGCTGGGATTATAGGCATGAGCCACATGGCTGGCTTCATTTAATTTGTATTTTCTATCTCTCTGCAGCCAAGACTTTGAAGCTGTCTATCACATACTTTCAGATCTACTGGTCATCCTCTGAAAAGCAACATTAGGGTTCACAAAATGGGTTTAACCAGTTGGGTTCCCCAGTTTTTCTTCCAGACTCCACCCCTCCAACAGTGTGTCCAGTGACTTCCTGGCGTCACCAGACAGGTCCTTCACTTTGCCATCTCTGAGCCTTTGCTTGAGCATTTTCTTTTACCTGGAATATCCTTTCCAACCCTGTACAATGACTGAGTCAAACCTCTGTCTTCTTTTTTGTACTAACATTTATGAGCTCCTATGATGAGCCATGCATTATGCAAGGGGCCTTATAAACACAGTCAGTCTTTGTAACAACCTTGCCAAGTATGCTTTATTGTGTGCATGGGGAAACTGAGGCTCAAGAGAAGTGACCTACCCCAGGTTTCAGCGCCAGCACACTGGTAGAGCTGGGATTTGAACCCAGGTTTGCCTTTAGCCCTGGATTCAGCTTCCTTGCAGATCCCAGCACCTCACATACAGCCCTGCACTGACCAGCAGTTGGAGGGAAACCACCCTTGTGGCTTAGGAGCTGTGACGCCACAGTTCACTCCTCTTGGTCAAACTCCAAGACCGTACAAGTACATTTACCACAGCAGCGCCTAGGCACAGGATTGTCACCTCAGGGCATATGACTTGCCCTGAAATCCTAGAGTTGCAGATTATAAACTCATTTCCTCTCCCTGTCCTCTGGCTCCCCACGATGGAGCCCAGATGCCAGGGATATCTCTGCCCGTTCCACTCTGACCCCAGGTGCTCAATGTGCCTGCCGGACCTTGCTAGGGATGCTGTGCCAGTGTGAGGAGGAAGGCAATCTCCAACTCTCACTCCATAGAAACTGTCTGCCTCAGTTTCCCTAACCTGGAACACTGCCATGACTCCCAATTTGCAAAACACCATTTGTAGCATGTAGACTAAAATTGGCAGAATACCTGGGTTCCAATCTAGGGAGATTGGGAGCGGGGGAAGTGCAAGGGCACAGCCAGACAAAGCCAAAAGCAATAACACCGTGTTTGGTCCTACACTGCCCTCTCCATTAAAAATAACAAGGAGAGCTGCATCAAGCTCTTTTAATTGACCATGAGCTGTACATGTCTTGGTCCCAGGCAGTCACACTAGGAGTCCAGATCCTGGTCTAATGGTCTTCTCTGGTTCTGTGACTTCCTAGAATGTGAAGGGGAGGCCCTGGGTTCTGTCACTGCCTCCAGCCCAAGTCCCCTGCTCTTCCTGGGCATCCCGGATGGACCATGTCTGCCTTTCTGCTGACTCAGACTTATTTCTGGTCCAGCCATTCACAGCGTCCGTGTGTCTGAACTCCTCAGCCAGAGGGCAGGTGGAAGGCTTGGGGGAGGACCACGTGTCAGCTTTCCATCCAGACAGCCACCCCAAAACAGAGGACGTCCTTGGGGTTGGACCAGCTCCACAGAACACTCTGAACAAATTCTCAAGATGCCAGGCTCCTAGGCCAGCAGAAAATGCCTGTCCCCTCCCAGTTCTAAGAGAGCAAAGGGTTCAATTTACCTCACGATCACTGGTACACAGCTAACCTTAATGGGCACTCTTGGCATCACTGTTCTACTCAGCAAGTAGAAAGTCCTAGGCAGGAGATACTAAGAATCCTACTCGGTAAGACAGAGACCTTTCCTAGGCCTCCTGTGATGAAGATATGGGATTGTTACCAGACTTGTTCCTCAAAGGTAAATTTTTTTTTCAAGAAAACGGGAAGCTAGGAGCCATCTAGTCCACTGAAGTGCTGTGAAGTGGGCTGCCTTCCTCCCTGCCCATGGGAGGGAGTCTCTGAGGCTTCCCAGGCAGGGGTGGGTATGACCTCCAGCAGTCACCTTCAGCATGGCTTCCTGCTGGATTCCTGGCTCTGTGGGCAGGAGCTCCCAGAAGGCTCAATGCAGGCTCTGTGAGGCTTCCTCTGGGAAGACAAATGGAGCCTGCTCTAGGCGATGGCAGAGATGGAGGCCCGGGGCCTCTGAGCTAGGGGCAAAGTCAGTCCCCACCATGTGTCTGAAACCCCAGGATTCCCTGTTCTGTATTGCCCCCCCCGCCCCCTCACACACACACATAACCCACAGTTTCCTTAGGAAAACCAGCCTGGCTATGCCCCATTTCCAAAGGATGTGATTTGGTCACGAGGCCAGCAGAGTCCGTGGGGTGCCTGTGGCACTCCTGTGCTCTGCTGGGACCATGCCTTAACCTTCAGGTGTGATGAACTCCAAAGTCTGGAGTCTTTGGAAAAGGTGCCTCTCAATGCAGAGGAAGTGAAGTGCTGAAACTGCCAAACGAGGCCCAGAGCCTCCTGGGGGAGCCCACCTGTCAGGAAGCCTCTGGCCACATTCTGTGGCAGTGCTCGCTTCCACGAGGACAGAGAGACCAAGGACATGAGTTCAGAATGGAGAAAACGTGAGGGCCACGGACAGGAAAAGCAGCCCTTCTGTAAACAGCGCACCGGTGTAACTAGCGTAACCTCGTCCTGAGGCACACTAACTGCCCCTCACTTGACTCCAGCTGACACTGAGGGGTCACCGAGCCTGGCGACACTCTCTAGAAGATCTAAAGGGCAGCACTGAGGAGACCTAAAGGTTTTGGTCTGTTTGTCAAATGTCACTCTACCTCAGATTCGGAGGAGAGCATTTGAAGACAGACCACTCAACAAGAGACGCATGGGGCCAATTCCAGAGGGTTTTGGTTGTTAATTAGCCTCCGGTGGGAAAGGTAAGGATTGGGGGAGGGGAGACGGTTACTTGGCTCATTATCAATGTGTAAATACTAATGATGGCAAAACTGAATCTCTAGCAACACTATTTGCCAGTTTAAACTGGGCCTGGCTATTGGGCTTATTAGTAATTAGCTTCACCAAAATTTTAATTTTCTAGTTAGTTCATCCCAAGTCACTGATTTATCCGTCTTTTGAGACTGAGACTGCTGGGGAAAAGCATTCCTGGAAATGAGTGGATTAGACTCTGTAAATTACAAGGGAAAGATATTTGAAGTTTAAAGTTGTCCCAAACTTGGTGTCAAAATACAGCCTTTAGATTTTTTTTCTTTTTGTCCATCAAGAAAAGTTCCTGATTCACGACAAAAAGAGGCCCTGCAGGCAACGTGCTGATTTGTTCTGCTCCTCGGGCTGAGTTGCCCCAACCCAGGGAGGAGGGGACGCCTCGGCCAAGGGCGGGCGCTCTGCGGGCTTTAGCGAGTCACCATTGCCTCCTCGTAATCAGCGTCCTAACGTGGTCCCGGGCCACAGCGCTGCATCCATCCGCCAAGGCCCCTTACACTGGCTCTAGCCATGTCGCCCCTTTGGGGGAATAAAACAGAGTTTCACGGACTCACCGACCTTGACGCTGGATTCTCCCACCTCCTGCCGAGCTCACACAGCCAAGAAGTGTCGGGGGAGCTGGCCGGGCCGGCCTGGAAAAGCCTTCCTGGCGGGGCGGGGCTAGAGGACCTCGCCAATCCCAGCGCAGACCTCCCGTTGCACCGGCTCCCACAGCTGTACCCTTGAAGGCAGGCCCCTGGGCGCTGGGCTCTTTGCAGCACCTGCCCTTTCTCTGAAACTTAAACGGCCAGTCTTGCTCCCCAGCCCTGGTGCTGGAGGCTCCTGTGCCAGTGCTCTAAGTGGGGTGCTTGGGTCTCAGAATGGAAGGGCCAGCAGGAGAAATTGCACATCTGTTGGGGGATTTGTTTCTCTCTTCTCTCAGGTGTACCAGCTTTGGGGTCCTGGTGAGCTCTGGAGGATGAACTCCTCAAGCCAAGGTCAGAGAGGAGGATGTCTCAAGCTGCCTGGCTCCAGCATCTGACCAGTCCCTGAGCCAGGGGCCGGAGGGACCTCCTTCCAGCATCTTTGTCGGGGGCCGGGATCCAGGGACAATTACAGTCACATTTCTCTTCAAGATCAGGCCATCTGCAGTAAACGGCTAGATCATCTCACTTTCTGTCCACACCAGCTTAACCCACAGCAGGCCATAGCCCTACTTAAAAATAGCCCTGCCTGGGCTATCCACTGCACGCCGGGAAGGCTGCCTGTAAATAGCAATGACCCAGCAGGATTTTGGACAGCAGCCCTGCCATTTCAAGGGAGCCTACCTAGGTATCTGGTGACCATCACGTACTCAGCTTCTGAGACCACGTGGACATGACCAGCTGGTTCCTGTCTCTTCCTTCTCAGAGCCCAGCTTACGCTCAGAGGACTTGATGGAGCAGGGGGTGGAGGCTCAGGAGTAACCTTTTACCCAGTGTGCTTCTCCTTCAGTATTCCATTTCTTTTAAACTTGACCCATGTTTAAAAATATTTTACCTTTGCATGGGGTACTGATTGGGAGAGTACCTGAGGCGGTCTTTTGGCGGGATGGAAAGTTCCCTGGCTGGAGTGGTTATATACAGTAAAGTTAGGGACAAGCCAAATGGATTTCATAATCCTTTAAGGAGTCAAGACCCACCAGTTTGCATATTCTGTCATCGGGACAGTCTCAGTTTATTCCTTCTCAAAGTAGCTCTTTTGCACACACACGTGTTTCAAGTCGGTTCAGGCACCAACTGAAATAAATCCAGTGACCCTGGAATAGCCCCCTTCCCGGATCCAGAAAACCATAAGGCTTTTGAAGAGCATGGAATTGCAGATTTCAAGAATGGCAGCTATAGCAAAAACCTCCTTTTCCTCCCCAATTGCCTAATCAACATTTAGGGCCCCCTCCACTCACCCTACCTCAACACCTTATATTTTACAGAATAAATGTATATGTTAGTGAGTAAGGTCAGAAGAAAAGTTTGGTCTTTGTTGAGAAAAGAGAGGGTACCACTTTTCCTTTGGGGACCTGGTCCTCTTCAAGCTTATTATAAAGGTGGTGTGATGGGGCTGAAATCTCTACAAGGTTCTCACAGAAGAAATTCTGGATTTCTGGAAATCCTTCAAATGCCATCCCTGTCACATGCCATCCATTCCCTTCTCATCATTACCAACTCCCTTTGAAGCTCTGGGGCTCTAGCCACACCAGGCTGCCCTGTGGCTGGCTTCTGCCATAGGGGTGGGAACAGAATTGAAGTGTATGATTGCCATATCATTTGCTTTAAAGGAAAATGTCCTGGACTTACTCTTTTCTGTTCCTGAGTCCAGCAGGAGTGTGGCTAGAACAGACCCCAGATTTGACCTCGTAGGCAAGGACAATGCCTTGTAGGATGAGCAAGGAATAGGATGAAAGGAACCTGGGTCCCTGGGTCCCACCAGCCTGGATTGCTGATTTCAGAATTGGGCAGGAGGAACCCCTTTACCCCTTTCCTTAGTCTATTCTTGTGTCCAGCAAGTGTAACCTAATTCCATCAACTCTAAATGTTAGCACAATTTTGTAAAAGTTCAAAGTATTTTAATATATAGTAATTGATATGCTACTGCAGTGATTTTAGGGGTAGACAGGAGTCTTATTTCAGAAGCCCCTCCTGGGTGGCACCTAGTGACTGTTGGGCCCGGACTCCAGCCCAGCAGCTTCTCCCATCTCCACAGCCCATTCAGGAGCACTGAGCTGCTGTGTGATGGACTGAGCTGTTCTGGGTAGTAGTGAGTTCTCTGTGCCTGGAGGTAATCAAATATGGACTGGGGATGTCACAGGAAGAATCTAAGCACTGGAAAGAAAGTGTGATTAGCTGATCTTTTGTATCATTTCAAAGCTTTCCCCAAATTCTTTGATATTTTAGGGCCTCTTCTAAACTGTTTTTCTCCCTGAACTTCAGAAGTAATATTTAGAAATAAAATATTTCAAGGAGCTCACTGCTATGAAGAAGATGCAAAATAAAAATAAGCCCCCTAGGCAAAACAAAACAGACTCATTATGGTAAAAGAGACCCCAGAAAACCAGATTCCACAGCTCTGGCAAGGCAAGAAGTCAGCCACACCCAGCGTTCACCCACCTGGATAACCGCCTCAAGACTCTTTCCTACAATTAAACGAAAACCAGTTCCTGAAAAACTATGTCTGGAGGATTTCTTCCTCAACTTCAACAGACAACCTGAAGTTGTGACGAACCCCGCTTTCCTCAACGCAGTTTCCCCATGACAAGTGATCAGCGTCACAAAGCACTCTGTCCTCATAACTGACCATGGACCACAGCCAGTTCGGGCTGGTTTGCAGATTGCACACCAAATGTCTTTGTGTCCCGTGTTTCATCTTTTGACATATACAGCCCAATTTTACTACATTTTAATGTTAAGTCTCCATCCCAAAATGAACATGGGTTGTATGTAACATATATGATTACTATTATGCATGCATTAGGACCTCTCATAAATATTCATAAGATTGTCCTATAACCCACCTACTGTATATGTATGGCGCATCTCGTTGGGCTTAAATCTCAGCCTCTCCCTTTTGTCTCTGAAGTGCTTGCTTTTGGCTTTGGCCAGAGGCTCCAGCCTGCAGAATGTAACCCTTATATAAGAAATAAAGTTCTATTTCTTCAAAATTTATACATTTCATGGTTTTAAGTTGACAAAGACAATGCAGAAAATTGGGGGGGGGGAGTTAAATGAAGAAACCAATGAGATTTCTGAATATTCAAGAAAGGTGAAGTTTAATTTGCATATAGGCATAACCTACACCTCCCCTGGCAAGTGTTAGGCCACAGCACAAACCCCTCTGTCCAGTCCCAAAGGACCACAGATTTGCAAAGTAACTGGACACGAACGATATGCTTCTCAAACTAATACACATATTCATCTATGGCACACACACTCAAATGATAAAGAAATACATTGAAATCCTCTATAAAAGAGAGCTGAGGATAGTAATCAGATTACCTCACATGTGGACAGCACTTTACAGTTTACAGTCTCATCCATTTGGTCCTCACAATAGTCCCGTGAGGTAAGTAGCACAGGGATTACTTTTCATTCACACCATTTTGCAGATGAGGAAACTGAGGCTCAGAGATGTGTAAACACCAGCCTAAGGTTTTCCAGGGGGAGACTGGGCCTAGGACTCAGGGCTGGGATGCCTAGGCCAGCTCTCTTTCATAACTGGCTTTCTAGTGAAAAATGAAATGAGCTGTGTAAAAAACATCATTAAGTATAACAGAACTATCATTTTCCTTGAGCAGAGCAGACCAAGTACAATCAGTTCTAATGTTAGTGTCATGCTGCATGGCAGCTGAGATGAATAATTTTCTCAATCGTTCATGTGTTTATACCTACAACAAAATGACTGTTTCCCATTTTGGTTCTGCCTCATCTTAATTTTAAGTCACGACTGCCCGCTGAGAAATGACACACTGATTAGATTTCATTGACTCAAGTCTTCTTCCCAGGAATTACATAGTGGTGTCTATAATTGAGTCACTATTTAAACTTACAATCTGATTTCTTACTGAAATGAAAATGACTTTTATTCATTGATTCCCTTTGGCTGTGGACATTAGCCTGGCTATGTCCTTCAGCCATAAATAGTATGTTCTTTTATGCCATTTCAGTGGTAGTAAAAATAATACATTTTGCAGTTGGAGTTTTTAAAACTTTTATACTTTAAAGTGAAGAGAGACTTTTTTTTAAGGGGATAATATCAAACTTTGAAAAAAAAAGCTAAGTAACATGTCTTGCTTTTAAATAAAAATTAATTTTATTGGGAATAATCCCTGTATTGCGTTACTCTTTTTAGTTTAGAATTTAAAAGCTGCCTAATCGCTGCTGGCCCAAGGTCTCGTCTGATACAATAATATGAAAGAAAGGTGCTGATCCATCATTATTCACTCCACGTGGGACCATAATGGATTTTTCTCTTCCAAGTGATTCAGTTTCTCTGAGTTTCATTTGTTTATAAGTAGTACTTTAAGACATACTGAAATTTAACAAACAATAATGGGACTTTGTGTGAGAGCCACTTGAAAATATTGCAACGGCCGTTTAAAATTCCCTTTTTAAATTCCTTCAGAAAAATGCTAAGGAAAAGTGACAACGTTTCACTTCATGCCTGAATCTGTCAAATAATGTATTAGATTAGATAAGAGATTTGTTCCTGTAGCAAAACTAGATGTCTTAGTTAATAACCAAAGGCATCCCCTAAAAGCCCCAAGATAATTCTGTTGACAGTACAAAATGTGGGCATTCATTCGAAAGCATGAAATTGGATTCTGCTTCAGATTTTCCAGGCTAATTTTACAGTATACATGTTCGCTACTTGGCTGTTAGACACTGACCTCCCATCTCTTCTTTAGAAATGGGTCTCCATAATGGAACAGAGGCAGATGCAGCTGGGAACGCATGCTTTGTGTATAGGCAGAAGAGGATGGCTACTTTAATGATCAGAAAAAAACACTGCAAATTGCTCTTGGGGATTTTTAATTTGACCAAATTGAAGGTATTATAAAATGTGCATTCCTACCCCAGCTGGCCCACAGACGGTGCAGGTCATCAAAGGGCACCCCCTCAGAGGTGGAATGAGCTCTCTTGCTCTCTTGCAGCTCCAGGAAGGCTGCGGACTCCAGGAAGTGGTGTAATTCTCAAACAAAAATGCGAAGGGCTGTCAAGTGGCACGCCCCTGCGGTCCCAGCTACTTGAGAGGCTCAGGCAGGAAGATTGCTTGAGTCCAGGAGTTCGAGGCCAGCCTGAGCAACACAGTGAGACCCTGTTTTTCAAAGAAACAAAAACTCTCTAAAAGGCAGCATAGCAATTGACAGTGCCTAATATGACCACCGTGACACAGTTCCAACATCCTGCAGGAAATAGGTGCAAAAGCTTTGTCACTAGTTGAAGAAAAGCTGTGGTCCCAAATGGAAGGAGCATTTGGAAACTCCCATCTTATTTTTCTTTAATAAGAATGGCTGCAGTGTCTCTGGAACATTTGGGTCAAAGAAATGAGTCCAAGCTTCCAGGGAAAGCACACGCTCACGCTTAACCATTCCTTTCCCTCTGAAGGACTCTAGCAACTCCAAGGCAGAGTAGAATGCATCGACCTTTCCATGTGTTGTTTGGCCTGAAACTAGCATGTGTGTGGTCTTCTCACAGATTTGTTCCAGTTTTAGTTCACCATTCAGGACTATGCATTTGAGCCAAGAAAGCTAACCTTTACTTTTCTTCTGCAAGACCTTGAGGTGTTTGGTGCAACTGATACATATTATGTCAAACCCTCAGTTTCTGAGCACTGAGAAATAAATCACAAGTTATGCGTTGTTAGGATCCAAACAGCCCATGCTTCTCATCATGCATCGAGATGTGTCAACCTCTTATTTGAAATTAAGGAGAACAAACAAGCAACTTTAAAAAAAGAAAAAAGAAAAAGAAAGCATCCATAAGGAACCCTCTTGGGTTGAGTGCTACACTGTTGGCTAATATGAACTATTAAAAATATTTTTGGAATGGTCTTCAAATATTATAAATATTTTCTTTTACTTAGTTGACATTTTGCTATATAGTTATGTACAGAGATGGCGCTTACCGTGCAGAAAATGTGCATTCTCTACCTCTATGGTATATTACCCATGCTAGCATCTTCCACTGGGTCTTAGGAGCCAGTAGGTGGAATTTATTAGTCAGCTGTTAGCTCTAGTAACATAATTAAAGTGCAAGGAAAGAGGGAAAACAGCCAGACAGATCGATTTTTCATTGTCAGCATCAATAAGTTTCATGCCTCTAAGAGAAAATGTCAGGTGCAATAAGTTCAGGGAAATAGAACTATATTTTTTCTCTTCCTTCTTTTAAAGCAGCCATCTCCCTGAGAAGAGAAGAGGGAGGTAAACAATGAGATAGCCCTATTTCTTCAACAACTGACAATCTTGGGGAAAGTAAGGTCAATTCCCCAACCTCGGGTAGCAGGACTGACCCCTGCATTTGGTTTTATAATGTAAGAGCTGTTCGGTAGTTGGGCCCATTTCCCATGCACTTACAATATTATCACTCAGAGATCCCGCAACATCATTTTTTAAAGAAAGATATCTACCAGCAGCATATGGAAGTGTGGGTTTTGAAAAGAAAATTTCACAAACTGTTTTAAAAAAAATACAGCCAATGTTCATAGTAAGCCTAAAAAAGGTCTGCATAAATGAGAATAGATTCCTGCACTACTGAGAGCGGGGAAAGAAGACGAGCAAAGCAAGACCGGAGATGATTTTTAGGTACAGATTTTCACTCAGCACTAAAACCCATGATTGCCCACAGCACTTGGTGGCCTTCTGTCTGTTCCACAGTTTTGTCAGTGAGACGGGTGTGCACATTTTTGCCAACTGCAGTGCCTCTCCAAGGGGGTTGGCTTCTTACGACCAACAGTCTCAAGGAAAAGCTCCCCACCCACCTCAGCCAGCCCCTGTCTGGAATCCTCTGGGGCACAGCCTACTGCATTTACTTAAGGAAATGTTACCTACACATCCATTTCTTTCATCCTGTCTTTCCTATCCCGTTGCCTAAAGACTAGAAAGGCAGTTTCAGAAGGTACCATTCCTCACATATAAATATTTATAATGCACTGAAAACCATGCGCATGCTGTAGACTGAAATTGCTTATGTGTTGGTCCCTCTCTGCAGAGGAAGTGTCAGCTTTTCTGTGAAGCTGATACCAAAAGGAAATGTAATGGAACCAGTCAAATCCCGGAAGATTGATGGGTGTGTCCAGGCCAGTAAAGCGCCAGAGAAACATCACAGGTCCTTTTCATGGATCCTTGTCCCTGAGTTCTAACAGAACACGGACAGAGTTTAAAATCTACTGATTTACCTGCTTTGTTAAAATGGCAACTAGCATCTCCCATCTGACATTTCCTTACGTAAAACGTGCCATCAGCTTTCTAAATAGCCATCTTTCACCTTCCCACCCAAGTCTGAAGCCTCTGTCTTGGACCCAAACAGCTGGGTTTCTCTCTGAATGGAGACAGAATTCCAGTCTGGTTCCATCTTCTTTGGTGGAGAAAGGAGACTGGCTTCGTGCTGTACCGTGTGAAGCATGGCATACACAATTCTGTCTGTCCTGCTTTCCATGAAAATCCTGTGGACTCAGGGGCAAGGCCAGATCTTCAAGCAGGGAGTCGAGGTTCAATTTTTAGTGACAGCTCATATAGCGTATCTTCATCTATGATAAGGTCTTTGTCAAGCAAGTACTGTGTAACCTGAAAAAAAGGGGAAGTCCCAGCTTTTACCTCTTTTAGAACACTACTGTGTACATTTTCTGAATGGAATCTAACAGAATTCAACATTTTCTCTTAAATACCTAAAAATCTTGTGTGACCAAAAAATCATAAATATGTTTTCACTGTGAAAAAAAAAAGCGATCAAATATCTCTAGTCCTCTTTCACCCCCCAATCCCAGGTACCTCCTTCAAGAAGAGCTACTGTTACCAGCTGGTTTCATTCTCCCAGTTGTTTTTCTATGTCTTTATAGACATGACATGTCCTTAAAGAAACCATTTTCCCTCTAAAATTGGCATCATGCTACATATTTTATTCTGCTTTTATCTCCTAATGATAGGTCAGAGAGGGCTTCCCTATGACAGTACACAGAGCTCTAGCTGCTATACAGTATTAACAATGCAATATATTGGAGCCTATTTAATAGTCTCATATTGATGGATGTTGAGTTGCTGTCAGTACTTCACTGTTACACAAAGTTTCAGTGAATTCCTTGTTAGCATGCTTCCTGGTGTGCATTTGTAAATACTCTGCTAGGCTACCAGAAATGAAAGAAAAGGAATTGACATGAGAAGTGAAAATGTTGGGGCATGGGGCATTTCCATGAAAATATTTCTTTAGTTTTATTGAAATATAACACGCTAAAGTGAAATGAATACTTTGATCAGTTTTGACAAGTGTATACACCATGTAACTTACATACATTTCATGATAAAGAACAATTTCAGCATCCCCGAAAGTTCCCCCATGCACCTACCCAGTTAGGTGCTCCCAGAATCAAGCACTGCCTTGGTTTCTGTCACTGCATATTAGTTCTGTCTACTTTGGAACCTCCTATCAATGGAATCATATAGTGTGTGCTCCTTCGTGTGTGGCTTCACTCAGCACAGTGCTTTGAGATTCAGCTTTGCTGTGGCCTATACCAGTAGTTTGTTCTCTTCTCATGGCTGAGTAGTATTCCATTGTAGAGATATACCACAATTTGTTTATCCATCCATCTGTTGATGAACACTTGAGCTCTTCCCAGACAGGGGCTATTATTTAGAAATGTTATGAACATTTTATACAAGGCTTTTAATGAGCATGCTTTCATTTCCCTTTGGATAAATACTTAAGAGAGAAATTGCTAGGTCCTAAGACAGATGCTTATTCAACATTTTAAGAAACTTCCAAATGGTACAGTTTTGTACAATGGTTGTTCTATTTTATTCTCACCAATAATGGTAAGAGTTCCAGTAATTCAATATACCAACTTTTAATTTTAAATGATGATGGAAAATGACCTGCAAAGCTTCCGAACCTACAGCACATGACAGTACCTGTTTTCCCATTTCCTAAGCAATGTTTGATATTATCAATCTCTTAAGTTTTTGTCAGTCCGATAAGTGAAAATGCTCTCCCACTGCAATTTGCATTTTCTCTTTTTACTAGTGAAGTTGAGCATTTAAAAAATATTTATTGGCCATTTTGTTTCTTCTATGACTTAACTATTCACAGATTTACCAATGGAATTGTTTATGCTTTTCTTATAGATTATAGAAATACTTTTATTCTGTTTCTTTGTTTTATATGTTGCAAATGTCTCCTTGTCTACTGCTTATATTTTGACTTTTAAAATAATTGTCCACTGTCATATAGAAGTCCTTAATTTTCAAAAAAAAAAAAAGAAGTCCTTAATTTTCATTAACGTTACCCAGCTTGGTTTTTACACTTTTGCATTCTGTACTTAAGAAGGTCTTTCAAATCCAAAGTCATGAATATTTCATCCTTTATTTTATTCAAATAATATAAATATTTATTTTTAAACTTAGGTAATGAACTCACGTGGAGTTTATTTTTGTGAATGGTAAGACAGAGAGCCAAAATTCCTGTTCTATTTCTTGAATGGTCAGTTTCTTTCTGGCACTTTCTCTAAGTGTCTTCTTTATCTTGTATTAGATTTCCATGTAGATGAAACACACACATGGCCTTTCTTCTGCCTCACTGGATCTGCACTGCTGTGCAACGAGGGTCCTGCCTTGTTTACTCTTTAGAATGTGGCCATAGCTGGTAGGGAACACTCTCCTTTACTATTCTTATTTACCAAACAGTTCTTGTCTGCTTTTTTGGCCTATCTATGCTTCCATAAGAGTTGCAGGATAAGCCTGTCAAGTTCCATGAAAACCCTGTTGGGATTTTGACCAGGATTTCAATGAATTTTTACATTAATTTGAGTTCAACGGACCTCTTTACAATAGCAAGTGTTTTGGTCCATGAACATGATACAACTCTCTCCCTAAGTACTTCCGTACATAAAGGTCTCACACATTTCCTGTTCCACTTAATCCTAGGCATTACAGATTTTGTTGCTATTTTGGCTGAGATTATTTATATTGTATTTGAATTGGTTATTGCCAATGTATTGAAAATCGTTGGTTTTGCATGTCAAGTTGTTATACTCCCTTAATAATTTATCAGTTTTTCTCCTGGATTTCCTCTTGAATTTCTCTTGGATTTCCTAGATCAAATCATCTGTGAATTATAGTATTTAATCTTTACTTTTCCAATTTTTATGCCCTTTGCTTCTTTTTATTGCTTCATTGCCAAGGTGAATTTTTTCCTGCTCAAAAATGAATAGTAGCAGTGATGGTCACAACCTTGTCTTTTTCCTGACTTGTATTAACTAATTCAAGAAACATTTATTATCTGCTATGGTCCAGGCACTGGGCAAGATGCTGGGGCTATGATAATAAACACAGTAAGTCTGGCTCTGACCCTCATGGATATCATGCATGTGTACATAATCACACAAATAAATGGAAAATGGCGACTCCAGCAGTAAGTGCTAGAAAGGAGAGGGACATGGTGCAATACAATCTTCAAAGAGTGGAGCAGGGTTTGGGAAAGGTAGGGAAGTCTTTCTGAGAAGGTGATACTTAAGCTATGTACAAGTAAACTATGCAATGAGGAAGAAATGGTACTCCAGACAGAAGGAAGAACATAGGTAAAGGCTTTGTGGCAAACAGAAATAGGGCAAAACCTAGGGGCTATTAGAGAAAGTGTATCTCTCACTGTTGGAGTGGGAATTTACAGATAAGCAAATGTGGGGAGAGGGCTGGTACGATTCACATGGTAACAGAATAGAGTTGGGGCCATCAGTATGTTTAGCTTAATACAAATATTGATGGTTACTTAAAGACATATTTATAAATATGTATGTGTGTGTATATATGTGTATATATACATATATGGGTAAACCTATATATATGTATATATATACACATACATATACATAGGTTATACACACACACATATATATACATATATGTATGTATATGTGTGTATATATATACATATATATACACATATATATGTATATATGTGTGTGTATATATATACATATATATGTGTATATATATGTGTGTATATATATATAGGTTGGTATACACACATGGATTCCTGTGCTCTGTCAGCTGAGGGTTCCTAAAAGAAATGATACCTCTACAACACAAGCATAGCTAGAGCCTATATCTTGGTTGCTGAAACCATTCTCCAAAAAAAAAAGGAACTAGAGCTTTTGGCAGAAATATCTGATTCTAGGAATGGAGCAAAATATAAAAGATGAGTCTAGACCATCTTCCCCCCTACCCCCCAGAGTCAGGGTGTTGCTATGTTGCCCTGTTGCCCTGGCCAGAGTGCACAGGCTGGAGTGCTGTGGTGCGATCTCAGCTCACTGCAACATTTGCCTCCCAGTTTCAAGCGATTCTCCTGCCTCAGCCTCCCGATTACCTGAGATTACAGATGCCCGCGACCATGCCTGACTAATTTTTATAGTTTTAGTAGAGATGGGGTTTCACTATGTTGGCCAAGCTGGTCTTGAACTCCTGACCTCAGGTAATCCACCTGTTTTGGCTTTCCAAAATGTTGGGATTACAAGCGTGAGCCACTGCACCCAGCCACACTTGGTTAATTTTTAATTTTTTGTAGAGACAGGGTCTCACTATGTTGCCCAGGCTGGGCTCAAACTCCTGGGCTCAAGCCATCCTCTTGCCTTGGCTTCCCCAAGTGCTAAGATTATAGGTGTGAACCACTATGCCTGGCCTGGAGCATCTTATACTATCAGAAAATAACAAAATCCTTAAAAAAGAAAAAGAGAAAAACCCCACATGGATTGGGGTATGACAAATAAGTCAACTGAAAGAGCACCCAATGGCCAAGCTTGGAACAATTTCAGCAATAGAATAAAATATTAGTGGATGATGACCCTAAGTATCAAATCCATTAGTCCATACGGATATAAATAAAAGATTGAATAAATTAATAAATGGAGAAGAAACAAATCTCTTGAGCAGAAGAATCCCAAGGAATTTATGTAGCTATTTCACTCTCAGGGAGAGGCAGGCATAATTCTCCACTCCTTAGGTGTGGGCTGTACATAGTGACTTCCTTCCCAAGAATACAGGATGGGAAAGAAAGAAAAAGAGTAACTTTACAGTGGAGACACCCAGCAAACATTAGCTTAGCCAGGCGACTCAAGCTAACATCAACAGTCATAAATTATGTTGATAATATAACCCCTGATATGACGTGATGAAAATGGCAGTTCACCTCTGTGGTCTTCCTTCCAATAACCCATAACCCCAGTCTAACCATGAGTAAACATCTGACAAATTTCAACAGCAGGCCATCCTGCAAAATACCTGACCCTTATTCTGCAAAACAGTCAAGGCCACCCAAAATAAGGAAAGTCTAAGAAACCACCACAACCAAAAGGAGCCTAAAGAGCCTTGACAATTAAATGACATGTGGTGTCCTGGATGGGATCCTGGAGCAGAAAGAGGATATTAGGTAAACAATAAGGAAATCTGAATAAACTATGGTCTTCAGTTAATAATAAGGTATCAGGCTGGGTGCGGTGGCTCACACCTGTAATCCCAGCACTTTGGGAGGCCGAGGTGTGTGGATCACAAGGTCAAGAGATTGAGACCATCCTGGCCAACATGGTGAAACCTCATCTCCACTAAAAATACAAAAATTAGCTGGGCGTGGTGGCACATGCCTGTAGTTCCAGCAACTTGGAAGGGTGAGGCAGGAGAATCGCTTGAACCCGGGGGATGGAGGTGAGGTTGCAGTGAGCCAAGATTGCACCACTGCACTCCAGCCTAGCAACAGAGCGAGATTCTGTCTAAAAAAAAAAAAAGGATCAATATTGGCTCATTAAGTCTAACAAACACATCATACTAATGTAAGATAATAATAGGGACACTGGCGGTGAGGTATATGGGAATTTTCTCTACACGCTACCTTCTCAATTTTTCTATGGATTTTCTATGAATTAGACTATCTTAAAAAAGAAAAGTCTATTTAAAAATGGGGGTAAAAGACGATTTGTGACTGGGATGGAGACGGTTAGGGGGTATATGGTGTGAATTGAATCTTAAGAAAGAAGTAGGGGCCATGTAATATGAGACTTCATGGTTACGTCAAAGATTCTTTTTTTTTTATCCTAAGAACAACGGGAAGCCAAGAAAGTGTTTTATATAAGGGAGAAAATAATCTACTTTGCATTTCACAGAGCTCTACCTAGCTGTAATTTGTAGAATGAATTTTGCATTCTAGAGTGAACGCAAGTAGACCAGGCAACAGATATTGGCAGCTTGAACCAAGGGTGGTGGCAGTGAAGACGAATGGAAGAGGGACAGATTCACAAGAAACATAGGATGTAAAATCAATAGAACTTGATGATAAACCCATTTTTTTTTAGCAGCCTTGCCAAAAATTTTCTATTTTACTGGTCTTTTCCATGAGCTAGCGTTTGGTATTTTGAATCAACTTTTACTGTTGTTTTCTAATTCACTAATTTCCCCTTTTTTTTTTCTTTATTAATTTCTTCACAGCCACATAATATTACCTTTGGTTGATGATCTATTCTGTAGGAAGTCTGCTGGAACTGGCGTATCTCTCTGATGATGTGTGATATCTAACAGAGAAGAAAACAAAACAAAATGACAAAAACACAAGCACAGAAAGGTATTTCCTGTATTGCAGCACATTCTTCTGAGGCCTCTTCCCAGAGGGGTCAGTCCCTTCCTCCAGTGAGGTAGGTGGAGCCTGCCTGACCATTCCCTATGCTTGGTGCTTTCTTGCCTCTCAATGAGGCATCTGAAATGCCAAAAGCAAAGAGATACTGAATTCAAAATCAGGGAACAGCTGGCACTATGTGGCCTCAGGTTTGGGAGAGGCAAGCTCTGGGTGCTGTCATTCCTTGCTTCTAGCTTAGTGCTCAGAATCTGGTTGTCCAGACTGGGTGCGGTGTGGCTCACGCCTGTAAACCCAGCACTTTGGGAGGCTGAGGTGGGTGAATCAGGAGTTCGAGACCAGCCTGGCCCCAACACGGTGAAACCCTGTCTCTACTATTAATACAAAAATTAGCCAGGTGTGGTGTCATGCACTTGTAATCCCAGCTACTCAGGAGGCTGAAGCATGAGAATCACTTGAAGCCGGGAGGTGGAGGTTGCAGTGAGCCAAGATCATGCCACTGGCCACTGCACTCCAGCCTTGGTGACAGAACTGTGTCTAAAAAAAAAAGAACCTGGCTGTCCAGCAAGAAGCCTTCAGCAAGTGTCTATCACTGGCCAGTCTTAGGGAGTCATCCTTGGATTCCCTATCCCCTTGGGCATGCTGAAATGGCTCTGCCAAAAATCTCCTCAATCAATACTTGGGAATATACCTAACCAAGGAGTCAAAAGAACTCTACAAGGAAAGTTACAAAACACTGCTGAAAGAAATCACAGACAACACAAACAAATGGAAACACATCCCATGCTCATGGATGGGTAGAATCAATATTGTGAAAATGGCCATATTGCCAAAAGCAATCTACAAATTCAACACAATCCCCATCAAAATACCACCATTATTCTTCACAGAATTAGAAAAAACAATTCTAAAATTCATATGGAGCCAAAAAAAGAGCCCACATAGCCAAAGCAAGACTAAGCAAATAGAACAAATCTGGAGGCAACACATTACCTGATTCCAAACTATACTGTAAGGCCACTGTCACCAAAACAGCAAGGTACTGCTACAAAAATAGGCACACAGACCAATGGAACAGAATATACAACACAGAAATAAACCTAAGTACTTACAGCCAACTGATCTTCAACAAAGCAAACAAAAACATAAAGTGAGGAAAGTACCCTTTTCAACCAATGGTGCTGGGACAATTGGCTAGCCACATGTAGGAGAATAAGAGAATCTCTCACCTTATACAAAAATCAACTCAAGATGGATTAAGGACTTAAACCTAAGATCTGAAACCATAAAAATTCTAGAAGATAACATTGGAAAAACCCTTCTAGACATTGGTTTAAGCAAGGATTTCATGACCAAAAATCTCAATCAGCCCATATTGGGTATTAGCAGTATCCACCACCTCTTCCACCTCGAGATTAAAAAGGAGACATTGGGCCAGGCCTGTCATCCCAGCACTTTGGGAGGCCAAGGTGGGCAAATCACTTGAGGTCACGAGTTCGAGAATAGCGTGGCCAACATGGTAAAAGCCCCTCTCTACTAAAGATATAAAAATTAGCTGAACATAGTGGCGTGTACCTGTAATCCCAGCTACTCAGGAGGCTGAGGCAGGAGAATCTCTCGAACCCAGGAATTGGAGGTTGCAGCGGGCTGAGATTGCACCACTGCACTCCAGCCTGGGTGACAGAGCGAGACTCTTTTTCAAAAAAAAAAAAAAAAAAAAAGAAAAGAGAAGAAAAAAAAAGCAGACACTTACTTTTTTTACTTAGCCTCTTCTCTGTAAACCTCTAAAGCCACTGAAACAGGCTAATTATGAAATTATACTTACCATTCTCATTTTGGAGAAATTGACAAGGCCTTCCTCAGTAAAGTTTGGTGTTCCTTCTTCAATAAATGCCAGGTCTGTCAAGTACATCCCAAGATAAGGAACTGCAGGAGGGTTACAACTGCAAGACCAAGAGGCACTGTTCTCAGACTCATTAGAATAAATGTCTATTTCCCTCCCCAAATTAAACTGGAAGCAACTGTGCTGCTTTGATCCTGAAGAACAAACTCTCTTTATTTCAGTTTCAGAAGCATATTCATGATACACAGAATTTTAAACACATTTCACAATAGAATATAATACAAAATGACAGCCCATGCTTTATTACGTGTTTGAAAAAAAATGGCATGTTCAAACAACAGGATATCTTAGAGACAAATGCAAAGCATTTGCTAACAGTAATTGTTTGCAGTACTTGTAAATTGCCCACACTTTTTTGACAGGTAGAAGCTTGGAGGAAAACATCTATGGTCTTAACGTCTTTAAATCAAACATTCAGCCTTGATGAACTAGATGGGAAAATCCATGCAATTAGAGCTTTGCACTGGCAAAAACTTTTCTGTTTTCATTGGTACTTAAATGTTTTAGAAAGTGTGGACTCAACATCACAACTCAGGCTAAGGTGAGACACTGTTTTGTTTAGTTTTCAGAAACAGCTGGGTATACTTGGTCTTCTCAGAGGCTTGAGGCTAAGCACATGGGCTTTTGATACAGGAGGAG
The DNA here is from genome assembly GCA_963573385.1 of Cacajao melanocephalus. Classification (NCBI taxonomy): domain Eukaryota; kingdom Metazoa; phylum Chordata; class Mammalia; order Primates; family Pitheciidae; genus Cacajao; species Cacajao melanocephalus. The sequence goes on along the minus strand of CAUYLG010010797.1, from coordinate 26,846 downwards.
CTGGGTTCAAATCCCAACATGACCAATTACTAAGTGGTACTGGGAACACTCTCTGAACTGCAATTTCCTCTTCTGTAAAATGGAAATAGAAAAGCTTATCTCAGGCTGGGAGCAGTGGCTTATGTCTCTAATCCCAGCACTCTGAGGCCGAGGCGGGTGGATCATCTGAGGTCAAGAGTTGGAGACCAGCCTGGCCAACACGGTGAAACCCCGTCTCTACTGAAAACAACAATTATCCGGGCACGGTGGTGCTTGCCTGTAGTCCCAGATACTCGGAAGCCTGAGGCAGGAAAATCAATTGAACGTGGGAGGTGGAGGTTGCAGTGAGCCAAGATAGTGCCATTCCGCTCCAGCCGGGGTTGTGAGGCTTACCTAAGACACACCATGCACTTAGTGTGAAACCTGTCATTTAGTAAATATTTTGGTAATTAGTTCTTATACGATTATTGCTGTTGTTGCTATCATTATTATTATTAGTCTCAGTCTTGCTTTCACTTTTACCATCACAGGAATCATGTTTTTCCAGAGTTAGTACATGTGGTAGATCATGAGAGAACCAGTTGCAGGAAAATCAATCTCTCTCTCTCCCTGTGTGTATGTGTGTGTGTGTGTGTGTGTATGTGTGTGTAGAAAGTGAATGATCTAGAAACCAAAAACCCAAAATAATAATGAACAGGTGCTGGAATATTTAAATAAAACCCACAGGAAATCGTTGTGCTTACAGTAAAAGAGAGTTTGATTTATTATGGTGGTATTACCTTCTTAATTCTTAATCTGTATACCATGAGTCTATCCATAAGACAATTACCGTATGCACAGTATTCCAAATAATGAAAAATCAGAAAAATACCTAGATGATGTAAGTTGTTTCCCATTTATTTTTCTTTTCAAAGCAAAGTAGGTGATTGGTCACTGTTTGTATACTATACACATTACACATTTCTGAATTATGAATAATTTAATAATTAAGATAAACATACTTTTTAAGGGTTTCTCTAAGATTTTTAAATCTTCCTTCAGAGGAAACAGTCTTTTGAAGTTTGTCCATTAGAGCTTTTGTCTAAAAAGAAAAGAAAAAACTTAAGAGTCATGAAAATACTATGGTTTAAAAAGACAGTGAATTGCCAAAACATGTTCAGTTCTCTTCTTTGGTGGCAGGTGTTGATACCTTCGCCAGAATAAAGATCATTGTGTGATATGATTCTTCTGAGGCAGAGATAGGGCATTATGTTTACATTTAATGTTAAGAATATATGGAGAAGAGGAAGTGCCTATATCTACACATTTAGCTAAAAAGAGAGGGAAAATGGGTAGAAAGAAAAATTGCAATAGACAGAAAACTTAGGCACTTAAAGAATTGACAAGTAGGCCAGGTGCAGTGGGTCATGCTTGTAATTCCAGCACTTTGGGAGGCAGAGGTGGGTGGATCACCTGAGGCCAGGAGTTTGAAACCAGCCTGGCCAACCTGCTGAAACCCCATCTCTACTGAAAGTACAAAAATTAGCCGGGCATAATGGCGCATGCCTGTAAACCCAGCTACTCGGGAGGCTGAGGCAGGAGAATTGCTTGAACCCGGGAGGTTGCAGTGAGCTGAGATCGTGCCACTGCTTTCCAGCCTGGGTGACAGATCTCAAAAAAAAAAAAAATGACAAGAATATGTTGAATATAGAATTTTTTTTTTTTTTGAGACGCAGTCTCACTCTGTTGCCCAGGCTGGAGTGCAGTGGCATGATCTCAGCTCACTGCAACCTCCGCCTCCTGGGTTCAAGCAATTCTCCTGCCTCAGCCTCCCAAGTAGCTGAGACTACAGGCACCCATCACTATGTCCAGCTAATTTTTGTACTTTTAGTAGAGATGGGGTTTCACCATGTTGGCCAGGCTGGGCTCAAACTCCTGACCCCAAGTGATCCACCCATCTCGGCCTCTCAAAGTGCTGGGATTACAGACATGAGCCACCGTGCCAGGGTGAATATAGAATCTTAAAGGAGAAGTCTCATGTCAGACAGCTTTTGCGATGAACCCTTTTGAGTGTTCATCTCCAAACAACCAAAGCACATGCTTTGGTTGCTTTGGTATTGACCGAGCAACGTCCTCTACTATAGATCCTTTCCTTTGTGATCTTCTTCATCAATCTGTTAGGAAAGCATAACTGATAAATTACTAAGAAATAGCATTGTTGTTGACATTGGTCTGGGGTTTCTTCCATGAACATAGGAGGGTGGCAGGGTGGCCCTTCCTGGGGATCCTCCATGCATATCCGGGCGGCTTGGCTGTGCACGGAGGATCCAGGTCCTACCTGGAGTACAACTTGGAATGCCCAGTTTGAGGGTCCTCAAACTTCTTTGTCCCACCTGGAGAGGAGCTGCACAGCCTCCTAAGAGGCAAAGGGTTCTCTTCCTAATTCTGGTGTCTGAGGGCTCCGAGACCTCCTGCTTGGTCCAGGGCTAACCTTGCTCAAAAAAGTTGCAAAGGTACAACCTGTCCTATAGCCACAGACCAATCTGTGGGCTCCAGAGTGCAGATTATCAGGCCCGCTGAACAACTCCCCAGCTGATCTCAGATGCAGAAAAGACACAGCTGCACAGCAGATGTTATCACCAAGCGTGTCGGCATATCTGCAAACAGGCTCTACCTACCACGACTAGAGTAAAGCGCTTGGCTCTGGGGACAGCCTCTCTGGGGGACAGTCCATTAGCCCATGCTAAGGGCACTGTGAGTGACCTGCAATGTGACTGAAATGCTAATATCTTATTTAGAACGTCTACAGATGGTATATTCATATTTTGAAACAATAATTTCAATATTAGTCTCATCATCTCTATTTCATGATCAGTTCAGTTATCCCTAAACCCTCATCCTATCCAGAACAGGAATACCACTTAAGTTCACTACAAAGCGGGCCTGGAAACTTTCTTAGGAAAGATTTAGGAATCCCTTGGTGATAGCTAGTGAAATCTGAATAAGACTGGTGGATTGCACCAATGTCCATTTCCTAGTTGTGATACTGTCAGCAGTAATGCAAGATGCTGCTGCTGGGGGAAACTGGGTGTAAAGTGCAGGGAATCTCCGCGTTATTTCCTACAACTGCATGTGAAGCTATAATCATCTCAAAACAAAAGTTTTTTTTTCTTTCTTTTAAACTAGTATTTGTAAAAACTGTGACTTTTATTCACCAGGTCCATTGTTGACAGAAAAGAGGACTCATGAGTTCTAAGGGGCTGAATTTGGGATTCTCAGAGCACTGTATTTTTACTAAGAAATAAGTGGGGGAAGTCAAGGTGAAAGATATGACTTAGGCTTGGTTTCCTGCTACATGGAGAAATTAAATTGTTCTCCTACGCGAAAGGGAAAGGCTTGGAGGGCAAAAGGAAGACAGAAAAGAGTAAGAAAATAATGCGTGTCTCTGAGAGGGGCTTAAATCCTCAGAGGGGGGTGATAAAACAGTTTTTAGGCCATGTCAGCAGAATATATCTAGATCTTCTGGTCTGGGACCCTGGAGGTGGCACTCTGTAGATTCCCCTCACCAACTCTGGGTGTCCACAGCAAGGCAGGGGAGGGTCAGGCAGAGAGGGCCTGATGTAGACTCTCCTACCCTCTGGCACCAATGGGATGTGGAGGAGCCTCAAAACTTCCCCCGAGGCCCTTTGAGAGGCCAAGGTAGTCATCTAATGAGGAAGAGTTCACATGTCCATTAGGGACCGCCACGAGGCAGAATGGCTGTCACAGAGGTAAGACACCCCCCAGACCCAGCCAATGATGGCTGAAGGGATGGCGAGGTCAACCACACTCTCAGGGTGCAATCACTATGCACTGTTCCTGGGAGGGGCGGGCAGGCCAGGTGACACCAGGTACAGGCAATTCACAGCAGTCTGCACCCAATGAATAATCAGCAAAGGATGACCACAGGAGGCCAGAGGAGCTGACAGGTGCCCAGAAGCCCAGAGATTTCCTGGGCACCCAACACCCAGGGAGAAGGCCAGGAAAAAGGGCAGGGGAAGAATCATGATTTAGTTTGAATCTCGAAATTATCTGAGTGAAAATGACAGACATGGGCAAGCTGAGATTAATGAAAGAAAATGAAAATTACATTTGTGCACATCTAAGTCACTATGCCAAAACTTTACATCTACTATATGAATGAGAAAGAAAAAGGTGAACATTGAGGCCTTTTTCCCTGGCTTTTGGCCCCAAGGAGTTTGCACCCTCACTTTGGGAGAGAAAGAATGAACCCAGTTGGATATAAGTGTGCTTACTCAGAGTCAATGTACCCTCCGAAATAATTCAGGAAACAACTCTTGACTGACAACCACATTGTTTGTGGCTGTCCCCCAAAATGCTTTAATGACTGTTTTAGAAATGCACATGAATGAAATCAATTAAGTGGTAAGAGCACTGTAATTACCCATGTTGGCACCTTTCTTTGGCAACTGAGTGGCTCATTTCAGTTAATGATTTCCTAATTAGTAATATTTAACTTGGCTCCCATCTCCCAGCCTCTCATCCTCTTAGCAGCAGGATGTGTCACACGCTGAGGCTCACCTGCTTAGAGACCTTGGCCCAGGTTTTCTTCAGCCTGTAGATGGCACTTCTGTTTAAGGCCGAGGTGATCTCCAGCACGCCGTTGTAGTTGTGTAGGCATCGGCAGATGTCGGCCACCGCCACCCATTTCTCAATGGCGTTGGCACGGGAGCTGACATCAGCATAGTGCATTATCTGGGAGGCCACCAGGTTACTCATCTGAGATAATCAAAGAGCCCAGAAAGGCAGTCTAAGAGCCAAACCAGTGCATTCAGGCAAAATATGTAAATTATCTGCAGACATGTCAGGAAGGCAGGGTGTTGAGTAGGGGAAGATCATATTCTACATTTAGATACCAACTTTCTAAAGAGACTAAAGTCTGTAGTAATAACAGACTAATGAGCATCTGTTTGTCCTCTGAGTGAAGACAGGTATTATCTGGATTCCTGCTTGTTGGGGGAAGAGGTGATTTTGTTCATCAGCAATTTTGATGGTGTCATGTCTAATAATTACTGAGGAAATGAGACAGAATAACCCAACGCCTGCGGAAAGGCAAAGTCTGCAGATCGTGGAAGTCACTTCCTGAGGTCTTTCCCGTATTCCTTGGCCCCCAACAGTGTGTGATTATTCACTCTGGGAAGCCACAGTTATCACAGAGAAAGAGAAAAAAAAGACACTTGGCCCCAGTTAGATCAAATTCTGAACTGATTAACTCTCAAACCAGAAACACTTGGCTGCAGGGAAAAGGAGAACATTTCCTTCATCTAATCTTATTCTTCACCAGCAGTTAAAAGGACCTACAGTTTTGAGGCTAAGTACTGTAGTTTTATTACTTAAAGCCAGTTTAAGAAGCTCAGCTCTTGCAAAAAGGGGAAGGAAAAAAAGTGAAATAGGATTACTGTGTTAACAAAGGGAATCTGGGGCATGTAATCTTATATCCATACAGTACATCTGATGGATTCGCCCATTCTTTCATGATTCTGAGGCTACTTAAGGTCTCACAGTGCCTCAACACTACCACTGTGGACATTCACCAAAGCACCTGCTGTGGCGCTATTCATCAAGTGCCTGTGCATCCTCAGCGTGAGGAGAGGAATCCTCTGGAGTCCAGTTTGTTCCAAGAAGAAGTGCTTTTGTTAATCAGTAATTTCGATGAAGAAGTTCTTGCCAATAACTATTGAGGAAATGTGATAGAACAGGATCCTTTTCGGTGCTGAGAACAGAAAGACAAATCCGTGTCCCTGACCTAAGGTAATCTGAGCCTAGGCAGGTGGAAAGGGGAGGGGCACAGATACATAAACAGGTAAGTGCCATGCAGTGAAACACAAAGTTAAGTCTGTTCATGGCGGGATTTGAGAATACACAGGCAGCATGGGGCATCTGGTCTAGTACAGAGGAGGCTTCTTGGAAGAGGTGATACCTGCATTGAGTCTTTTTTTTTTTTTTGAGACAGGATCTTGCTGTGTCACCCAGGTGGAGAACAGTGGCATGATCACAGCTCACTGCAGCCTCAACCTCCAGGGCTCAAGTGATCTTCCTACCTCAGCCTCCCAAGTAGCTGGGACCACAGGTATGCATTACCATACCTGGCTAATTTTTTGTATTTGTAGACACAGGGTCTCACTATGTTGCCCAGGCTGGTCTTGAACTGCTGGGCTAAAGCAATCCTCCCACATCGGCCTCCCAAAGTGCTGGGATTACAGATCTGAGCTACAGTATCCAGCCTTGTATTGAGTCTTAAAGGATCCGAGTATAAGAGCAAGGGGACAGAGGTGGGCGGGATGATGTAATGGAGGATCTGGCAGCCATCTGAGGGGCATAAGGACTGGGAGAGACAAGGGTGACAGATGGGCAGGGCTCTTGTATGCCAGGTTGAACAGTTGGGACCATATCCTGAAGGTAAGGGGAAGCCACTGACAGACTTTTGTCAAAGGGAGGGAGATAATTAGGTTGACTTTTCAGAGAAGTCATTCCTGTGCCACTGCATGAAGGATGGTTGAAGGTACATGGCTGTGCTTTGGTCAAGGATAGGCCAAGGTGGACATCCAGGCCAGAGTGACTCTGAATTTAGAGCACGGGTGTATAATTCCAGTTGTTATCACAACCATGTAACTGTAACATGGAAGGCCGTCACTTGGCTCTAAGCCACTATTGTCTGTAAAAGGTATAATTGCCCTGCTGACACTGTACAGGAGCTCATGCCCAGCGAGAGAAAGAGTTAAGCTGCTGACCCTGAAGGCAAGGGAGAGCCGGCCATGCAGCTGTGCATGGTGGCCACAGCTCAAGCAGCCGAGACAGAGCGGACAGCATTAGGAGACCTGTTGGTGAGAGAGCTGCTGCTGAATAAAACCATCTTTCACCTACCTACGCCCCCCGCCCCCACTGCCGCATGTTCTTTCAGGTATCCACCCACTCCCCTCAGACCTCAGCATGGGCTGGAACCTGACCCTGGACCTAACAGATGGATTGGAGGGCAGTGAGGTTGCAGGGGAAAGATGAGTTAGGAGCTCCTGGAGAGAAAGGATAAAAGGCCACCTCAAGGTGATGGCAGTGGGGAAGGCAGAGTGGGGAGGGGCCTGAGATGCATGTAGATCTAGGGTTTGCAAATCTGTTGGGCAGTGGTGAGGGTGAGGTAGGTAAGGAAGAAGATGACTTCTAGATCCTGTGCTTGGGTAAGTGAGTGTATGGTGAGGCCACTACCCAAGACTGAGAACAGAGAGGACAATGAAGAAGCAGGCTGGATGAGTCTGGGGTGCAAATGACAGGTTCCATCTAATTGTCTAGAATGCAATGCAGCAGTTGTCCCAGCAGAGGAGACATGTGGGCCTGGAGCCTGGGATCGAACCTGTCTTTGGAGTGTCCATTATATCCGGTGTATCGGTTTACCGCAGGTAACAGAGGTTTGTTTCCCACAGCATGGAATCTGTTTCTCAGGGAGGGACCAGATGGGCCATGCCCCTTGTCCTTTAGGCTGCAGCAGCACTGAAGCTCATTGTGTGATAGCGTTCACTCAGCATCCACGTGCTCTGGAGAAAGCCTGCACAAAACGCTGTCTCGGGAATCTAAACTGTCGTTTTTGCATTTTGTTTCTGGATAACTTATTAATTTACCTATGGGGTTCCTGGTAGTTTGTTGTTGTTGTTTTAAAGAAAGCATCATTATTTCTTTTACTATAGTTTAGTGAAACTGGAAAGGGAGGCTTCCCTTTGCCTGGATAGGCCAGAAGGCACTCACACACCTATTACTTGTTCTACCACGGGACTAAGACTATGAGAACAGCACGAATTAAGAGCTGGTAGGTATAAAAGCATCTCCCAGTCTTACTGCTGGAGAAAAGCAGAGCTGGAAGATGGACCGGCAGCTGGCCACCACTGCACAGAACCACAGCAACAATGTGATTATGCTCCAAGAGACCCCTTCCAACCCGGGAATGTAACTCGGGCCTAATGTTCAGTAATGATAAGGACTTGCACCAACCCAGCCTGACCATCACCAACACCACCAGGGGCCAGTGACACAGGTACTGCTCATTCTGTTAGTCAATTTATGACCATGAAGTAGTGATGATCCTGATGAAAATAGGAACAGCAACCTGTACATTACTGAGCACTTATCAGACTTGGGCACCATCAAAAGTGAACCTCTCATATGTCAGGAAGTTAACTGGACATTACTACATGACTGTGGGCTGTTAGAGGAGATTTAAGCTTGTCTTCAATGTCCCAACAATTCTGTTTAAAAAGTGGGTGGCAGAGTTGCTTTATTTTAGGGGCGTCTTAAGACCTCAATATCCATCTTCCTGTGACCCACCCAAGGCTCTACTTTGATGGTCACTCACGTCATTAAAGTGTTGGCTGGTTTTCATGATGTAAGGCGTTCTTTCGTTTTTATCCAGCTTCATCCACCCCTGCCCAAGAAACTCCCTGAAAGTTCAAAACAAAACACAAAACCAATTAAGTTTTTTTTTTAAATGGTGGCTATGATCCTGGATAATTGTCATGAATATCAGAAACGTTCCATTTGACATTGTCTAGAACGTTTCCTGACACCTGCTGCTGCCAACCTCACAAGGGAATTTCACCCTGACTCCAGCCGTTTACCTCTCAATGCCAAAAAGGAAGATTTTTCAGTTTCCAGCTCTCTTATAAATGTTTGGAACTGTGTCTTTATTAGGATCCTATAAAGGCTTCTCTGGAGTTAGAAAACAAGAACCAACACGAGGGAAATAAAGAGGTTAAGCGCTACTTAGAAATCAATAATATTTTCCCAGGATTAGCTTTTAAAAATATTAAGCCTTAGTAGAGGGTCCAAAAATTTCATAACTACCAAAAATATTAGTCAGAAGCAGAATTTTCTCCCTCTGTTCTGCCCTGCCTGCCACTCTCCTGGAGGATGCAGGGATTGTGTCTTGTTCTCAGGAGAGCGCACATATTAAGGGCTGAAAAGCGCTCCTTGTTAGGCTTGTACCACACGTTCACCTGACCAGGCAGTTCAGCAGGGCAGGAGCTCCGCCCGGTTAGATGGGCTGTCTTCAGGGCAGCATCCCTCATCATTCACTTCATTCCTGAGCAGGTTACCAGACACAGCAAGAAACAAGGGACAAGCGAGATGGAGCATACAGGAATTATTTTGTATAGGCATTAAAATAACTCGAAATTACTCGACACCTTCTTAAGATGAGACGCTGACTGAGTCCCTGGGCAGGGTTCTTTGTCCCTTGCTGTTATTGGTCCTGCTCCCATCCTGCATCGTGCTGGACACAGAGACGTGCCAGTTCCATGGATGGAAACAAGTGGTAGATAGTCACACAGGAACTGGGGGACAGGGACAAGAGGTGGGGGGGTGCCCAGAAAGAGACCACACCAAGGGCAACTACGAAAGTCTGGCTTTGCTCTTTCTCCTCTTCCATGGAGGCCATGGTCCCCCATCCTCACTACACTACAGGCTGGGTGAGGAGGTGAGGGGGGCAGTGGATGGAAGTGGGTGAGAAGAGACACTGTGGCTCCTAACTCAAGTGTTCAAAGAGCCAATGGTCCACATTTCTTTTTTTTTCATGGCTAGCTCCATGAGTGCTGGAAGACGGGGGGGGGAAAGAAAATAAAATTCACAGAAGATCTGCAGGGGCATTCTCTGGCCCTGTCCCTGGTGCCTCTCTGACACAGCTGCAGCTCTAACCCCCAACCCATCCGCCCTGCCCACGTCCAAACCTCCATCATCATGGATGTCCTCTACTCAACGTGGCTCTTATTCATGTCCCTGCCCAACTCTCCCTTTACCTCCAGCTTAGTTATTAGCTCACAGACAACATGTGCTAACAGTTGCCATTTGTCCAAACAAAAACCTTGTTTGTGCAGCTACTGAATATGACACTCAGAGGGACTTAAAGAGCCTCCCCTTACTCTACACACAAAGAAATCAAAAGGCTTTGTGACGAGCCCATGGTCACAGCTTAGCAATACTTGTTAATGTAGGGAAGGGGGTGAAGAATTGTAGCAGAATTTAGAGCCTTCTCTCTAGATCAGTGGTTCCCAAAGCACAGGCTTAGACCACTCAGAATTATCTGGGGTTCTCCGTGAAAACAGAGTTTCCTTGCCTCAACCAAACCTATTAGAATCAGAAATTCTGGGTGGGGGGCTGGCCAGCAATGTACATTTTTAATGAGCTTCCCAAATGGTTTTAGGTACACTGAAGCTTGAGAACCACTACTGTGTACTGAGGTTTCTGTAATTCAAGGATAGGACGGTACAAATCACATTCTGTACCAAAGAATGTGAATTTCTTTGTACCGTCCTATCCTTGAATTACAGGAACCCAAGTGCCTACAGAGTAGCCATCTTGAGAGTCCCCCAAATCAATATTTCAAACATAAACTGAAATCAGAAGACATTCAAGTGGTACCAAATTATCTTAAGATTAAGACTTACATCTGTGTGTGTGTGTGCACGCGTGTGGGTATACGCACGTGCGCACACACACACACACACACACACACACTCTGCCTTAGGAATAATGTCAATTTCTAAGCCAGCTAGTGCAGACAAGCCCTGCTGCTATGGGGTGGCACTCACTCGTAGGGAATGCTTCTGAAAATGATGTGGTCCAGGAGGGTGATCTGTTCAGCCAGCTCCATGGCCGACAAGGACTGAAAGCATTCGGCCTTCATGCAGTCAGTCTGCAAGAGATGAGGGAGGGAGATGAAACACCGGGAGCAAGGGGCCTGCCATCTCACTGCAGGTCAATGAGGCAGACAGCTGCCTGTGTGGAAGCACGAAGTTCACCACTAAATTCTAACTGTAAAACAAGGGCAGAAAGCTAAAAATTATCAGAGCTAACGCGAGTATCTTAGATCAACTGCTAGACCCCACACCAAATGTGGTTCATCTCACAGAGCTTCAGAGATAGGACAGAGGGTCTAAGACTACAACACCCCTGATTGGTTACAAGCATATTGCTTGCCTTGGAGAGGTAGTTTGTACATAGTTGTACTAGACAAAAATGTGGTCAGACTTACCATTTGAATTATATCCTCTAATTTTAGGTGGATGTCATCTTGATCATCTTGTGAAAGGGCCCTGAAAAAGACATCAAATTATCCTCCATGAAAAAAAAAAAATAGACAACCTAAGAAGGAAACTACAAAGTGCAGTTTGGTTTTCCCTGGATAGGAGGTCTGAAGATTTGGGTCTAAACGCCACGCAGCACAACAGGCTGCTGAGCTGGAGACGAGCAATCCCCAAACAGAAAACATGCTCAAGGTATGAGAGAATCATCGGGAGAGCTGACTTAGAACCAAGAGCCAACCTGTTACATACGAGGTTGTAAATGAAACCACCACCATCAAAGTGAACCTGAGGGTGAGCACGCTGGGTGTGCTCTGAGTTATCATCTATAATGTAAAATGGAGCAGCCCCTAATGCTATCAGCCAGTTGTACTCTTAGGCCTGAGTGCCCACCTCCCCAAACCTCTCTCCCCTACTGTGGGCCTTCCCTGCTGTCACAGAGTCAGGAGATGCAGGGCCACCCACTTCTCAAGCTCATGAAGACCAGAAGCACAGGGGCTTAGCTTCCTTCCTCTTGCATTGCAGATGGACTTCCCTGAGACACTTTTGGCCCTGAATCTCAGACATGTCATTCAGCTCTCAATAAATATCTTTTAAAAAAATGAATGAATGAATAAATGAATAAACACAAGTTAATGCCTTAGACACTGGTTTCAGAGTAGAGGGTATTTTATATCCAATGGAAGTTCAGAGTCCAGGAAAATTAGAGCGCAGTAGACCTCCAATGACATAATTTGCCACTGGAGACAAGCATTTTAGAAGGAAGGCACAAGCACATATTAAAAGTATTAAAATATCTGAACAGTCCCAAACCAAGTACTCTGTCTGCTGCAGGAAGCTTGTTTTAAAAGAACTAATGATGATATGATGCTCTGTTGTGTTCTGAGTTGATTAGAACAGCAACCAAACCCTCAAAATGACAGTATCAACAGAGATGGCTTACTGTACGCCTGCTCTATGCCAGGCATGTGCTAAGCATTGGATACACACTATCTCCTGTATCCTAACAAATCCCTTCCAAGGGATTGTTATACAGGATAGTGCATAATGGAGGCATTATGATCTCCATTTTACAGAGAAGGAAACAAAAGCTCAAAGACATTGACTAAGTTGCCCAGGGTTCTGGGCCAGTTGTGCCCTTCCTTACTCTGCGCTTCTCTTAAGCAGGCTCAGGGGAGGCACCTCTTCAAGGGTCCCACACATAGCACAAAGTCAAGAAACACAACTCCCTTCCCTCTGCTGTCTGAAGGGGGAGCCGGAGCCTTCTAGATTATACTAGTAGCCCTCTTATCGGCACTTAGCCATATTATTTGTGAAGAGAAAGAAACAGTCAACTTGCCAGGCGCAGTGGCTCACACCTGTAATCCCAGCACTTTGGGAGGCTAAGGCGAGCAGATCACCTGAGGTCAGGAGTTTGAGACCAGCCTGGCTAACAAGGCGAAACTGCATCTCTACTAAAAATACAAAAAAATTAGCCACGTGTGGTGGCGGGCACCTGTAACCGCAGCTGCTCAGGAGACTGAGGCAAGAGAATTGCTTGAACCCGGGAGTCGGAGGTTGCAGTGAGCCGAGATTGCGCCACTGCACTCCAGCCTGGGTGACAGAGTGGGACTCCATCTCTAGAAAAAGAAAAGAAATAGTCATCTTATCTTAAATGGCAGATTAAGATGAGGAAAAAATAAGTTAAAGCTAACTCCTTCTCCAAAGACTATTAAATCACATGTAAGGGTGACACATAGGGGATAAGAGTGACTTTTCTGAACATTCACGTCATTTTTTCCACCATAGTCTAGGTTCCTGGAGAGAGATCTGTGGCTCCATAATTATGTGTGCCAGTGGGAAAGATCTTTTTCATGAAGCTGGGTAATATCTTTCCCTTGGAAAGCAAAGGTCAAAAAGTTAGTTCCGATCAAATGTTCCTCTTCTCAATGATCTTACCCTCATTTTCCAAGATGGGCTCTGGTTCCATTAAGTTACCTAACATTTTATGCCTTCTCATTGATGCAAGATGGGATTTGGGAATGACTTTTCTATGACCTGAGCCCATCGCAGCTGAACATCCAAGAAGTTAATCACTGTTTCTTTTTATTTTGTGGCATGTTAGGTGTCTAAAAAAATCTGTACACTGAAAAGATTTTGAAGACAGCTAGTTACACAACTTTGGAGGAGGAGAGATGGTATTTTAGAAATTTAAGTTTTGAGTAGAGGTTTTTATCTACAAACAGGGCAACAAACTATATATGGCAATTAAGTGTATTCAATATCATTAAGTGACCCCTATGAGACTGTGAGTCAGGGATGCGTCATTAAAAAGAGCATTTGCTTTATTGCATTAATGCAACATATGCATAAAAACATGTTTTATGTTCATATCTTATATGTCAGGAATGCATATAAATCTCCGAACGTCAGGGCTGCACTTAACTACCATATATGATATGCTTCTATCTCTCACAGTTATAGCCTGTATTTTCTAGAAGGCATGTTCGGAGTTCTTTCCCTTCAGATGTGGAGGCCTCTGCACTTCTGGTTTAGATCCTATAGAGGAAATATTTGCCTCTAGTCTTCTGGCTACCCTTGGGCTTTGATGAACATTCCAGGATCCTGGGTTTCCCACCACCATCACTACCACATCTATCAACAGTAGCAGCAGTTTAATAATTGTGCAATTATAATGAAACACCAGATTAAAGGAAATGGGATTATCCAAGTTGTACGAATTGAAAATTCCTCTTTCAATTAGGGGAGTCCAAAACAGAGCCAAGAGCAACCAGCGTCAGTCCTGGGATTGGTCCACACTCTCTTTGTGTGGAAAAGGTGATGAAGCCTAGAGAAAGTGGAGTGTGACTCAGATCCAGCCTGGTTTCGCTTGGGCCATATGGCCTTCATGGCAGAAGCTACTTTTTCCAGGAACTACTGTTGGTGCTTCTAACAGTAATAATACTCACTTTACTATGAGTGCTAATGACTTTCTAGGCATCGTGTTAATCTCCTTACACATATCATGTCATGTACTCTTCACAACAACCTAACGAAGTAGCTATTACGAGTCCCACTTTATAAATGAGGAAACAGGTTTGGACTGGTTGAGAACCTGACATCTGTCAATGGCTGAGCCAAGATTTAGCCCTGTGACATCCCACCAAAGCTACAATCAGACTCTGCTCAGTGTTGCGGTTTCAAGCTGTACTGCCTACTAAAATGTCTATTCCCTATCAGTCTTACACTTCTAACTTTTGGGTCATTATTCAGCAAAAAGAGTTGGCACATCTGAAACCTGATGAATAATAAAGACCTGGGATGGCAAACAGGATTCATCTTTTTTTTTTTTTTTTTTTAGACAGAGTTTTGCTCTTGTCAACCAGGCTGGAGTTTGCAATGGCGTGATCTTGGCTCACTGTAACCTCCGCCTCCCAGGTTCAAACTTCTCCTGCCTCAGCCTCCGGAGTAGCTGGGATTACAAGCATGTGCTACCATGCCCGGCTAATTTTTATTTTTACTAGATACAGGGTTTCACCGTGTTGGTCAGGCTGGTCTTGAACTCCCAACCCCAGGTGATCCACCTGCCTCAGCCTCCCAAAGTGCTAGGATTATAGGCGTGGGCCACCACGCCCAGCCAGGATTCATCTTAAGCACCAACTCCAATTAACTGACTTCTGAGGTCACCTCTTGATACAGACAGAAAACTCTCAGAATTGATGGGTCAAGTCTGGCATGGGCGTCTTGAGGGGACTGGCAACAAGATGCCCTCATATTGGCTGATCCTGACAGTTTTTCCCAGCCTGAACACCCTCACTTCCCTGACAGCTATTTAGTCAAACGTCCCTAGGGGCACACACTTTCAGAATGTAGTTTTTAAATATTAGTGTTTTAAATGCAAAGAGCGTAATAAACTAGTTACATGAAGAGAACAGAAACAGTAATCACTCACCGACAGAGTCACTCATCCACTGAAACCAGACTTCACCTCAGTATGGACTTAAAATTTTAAAATCTGAAAACAGGCACAGGAATGGAATCCCTGGGCTTATTTAGATGTTTTCATAGACTGGAAAATGTGAAGACGGCCCCTAATTGTTTCCTAGGGCTGCCCTAACAAAATCCCACAAACTGGGTGGCTTAAAACAACAGAAATGTGCTGTCTCTCCCTTCCAGAGAGAGGTCTGGAACCGAGCTGTCAGCAGGGCTGTGCTGCCTCTGAACCTGGAGGGGAGCCCTCCCTTGCCTGTTTAGCTGCTGGTGTTTGCCAGTGATCTTTGGCATTCTTTGGCTTGCAGCTACATCACTCAGTCTCTGCTTCCACCTTCAGATGCCATTGTCTCTGTGTCTGTCTTCCATGGTTGACTTCTTTTTTTTTTGAACAATCTCACTCTGTCACCCAAGCTGGAGTGCAGTGGTGCCATCTCAGCTCACTGCAACCTCTGCTTCTTGAGTTCAGGCAATTCTCGTGCCTCTGTCTCCCAGGTAGCTGGGACTATAAGTGCTCACTACCACACCTGGCTGGATTTCACCATGCTGGCCAGGCTGGTCTTGAACTCCTGTCCTCAGGTGATCCACCCACCTCAGCCTCCCAAAGTGCTGGGATTACAGGCATGAGCCACATGGTTGACTTCTTATAAGGGACACCAATCAAAGTGGATTGGGGTCCACCCTACTCCAGTTACCTCATCTTAACTGATGATATTGGCAATGGCCTCATTTCCAAATGAGGTCACATTTTGAGGTATGGGACATTGGGACTTCAATATATCTTTTAGGGGGTAGAGATATATGGAGACACAATTTTCCCCATAAAAGCCCCTACACCAATGCAAGGTCTGGCTATGGGATCTTCAGCTAATGGGGGCTAAGAAGGACTTACAGGCCGGTTGCTAACACAACACAAACCAACATCTGGCGTTGCTGCATCAGGGAAGGACTTGCAAAAACATGGACTGAGCTAAAAATAGACTGCCTGTGGAGACACAGGCCTTCTAGATAATGTTAACAAGGAGACAATGTAGCCAAGGTCTAGGAAAGGAAGGTCATTGCTAGAGGTTGTAAATGAAGAGGGAACTAGAAGTCTGAGTGGTAAAGAAGTACCAGACCCTGGCAGAGAGATGCTGGGCTTCCCATCACCAAGCAGGGACAAAGGACACGGTTATGCGTGAGCTGGGACGCTGTAACTGAAATGTCTGCACAAAGCCGGTGGTGGCTGCCCCTTCCACATACAGTGGACTAGAAAACATCCACCCACCGGTTCGAGAAGCTATAAGAAAGCTTGTTACCCACTTGGATACTGGATACAACAACTATAGACACAAATAAATCTCTAGCAGGATACCCAAAGTGGAGGCCTTTATCACACAGAAGTGTGCAGTCATACTTTATACAATCCTCCATAATTATACCACCTACATGATGCGGAAATCCTAAACGGACAAGTTGTAGAAAAGTTGGTCAAGGACCAGTGAAATGAGCCAAAGAAGATTCATAACTACTCTGTGATGGCACATCCACAATTTAGGTGCACGAGACTCCCACAGACATTACTACCCTGCTCACAAACATGAGCTTGCAATAAACAGTTACAACCCACATGAGGAAAAGCCGTCTCTCTTGATGCCTGCTGGACTCACAGGAGAGGCTTCTCCAGGCTTCCTTTCTTTAACTGTTGGTTCTGTAGTAAACCGCTGTCTGTTATGCCCATACATAACAGCAATTGCACTCTACACGAGTTACACCGCCCAGTCCCAAGTCTTCCTGAGACAGCAGAACCAAATTGCCCCCAGGAAAGAGAAGATGATAGATAACACTTTACTGCTAAGAACATAGTCCCCACTGTCCCCTGGATTCTAGATTTATCCTTCTGGTTTGATAGGCTCTTATTTTCTATGAACATAGCACAAATCAACCAATGTCACCAAACCAACCAAGATCCAGTTGGCATCTTCAATTGCCTTCACCTGAGGATATTCGCGGTGGCTTTCCTTTCTTGGGGAAGAAGGTCTGGGTCTCGCAAAACTTCTTCTAGCAAATTTAGGACATTCATCTTTAGTTCATTGTTGAGTTCAAAATCCTATAAGATAAAGTAAATCTTTTTAAATTTTAGTTTTGAAAGGTTTAGCTCTATGACACACAACACCATTCTTCATGATAAATTCTCTAGAAGATAGACAGGGAAATTAAATGTATAGACCCTAGAGTTCCCTGCCACACCTAGGATCTTGAGTTTTTTTGTTTGTTTGTTTGTTTTTTTTGTGATGGAGTTTTGATCTTATTGCCCAGGCGGGAGTGCAGTGGTGCGATCTTGGCTCATTGCAACCTCCGCCTCCCAGGTTCAAGCGATTCTCCTGCCTTAGCCTCTCAAGTAGCTGGGATTATAGGCATGCACCACCAAGCCCGGCTAAGGTTGTATTTTTATTAGAGATGGGATTTGTTCACGTTGGTCAGGCTGCTCTCGATCTCCCGAGCTCAGGTCATCTGCCTGCCTCAGCCTCCCAAAGCTCTGGGATTACAGGCGTGAGCCACTGCGCCCGGCCAGATCCTGATTTACTTGGTTTGGAAAGGGGGTCTGTTATTGATATTTCTGACAGCCTCCCCCGGGGACTCACCAAGGGTGCAAATGTGCAGTCAGTGTTGAGAACAACTGCCTCTAGGGACAGCCATTGGGAAGGGTCCTTAACAGAGCTACAAGGCCGTGGCCCACCCCTCCAGCCTCTTCTCTCGCACTGCTGCGTCCCTGTGGCCTGCAACAATACCACACCCCCAGCACACCCACACTGTCCTAGACTTAACAAATACCTTCAGTTCCTCAAGATACACGCGCTTCCCACAGCCTGGAACACGATGCCACCTCCACACATTTATTTCTATTCATTTTTGGGGCCTAGGAGATGATATGCACTCTCCTTGGAGTCTTTCTCAGTTCACCCAGTGGAATTGGGGGCTTTTCGTTGTGCACTCATGGCACATGTAACTCATGGCTGTTGTAACTCCCTGCATTACATTGCAAGGGTCAATTTAATTGCCTGATTTTTTTTTTTTTTTTTTTTTTTGGGATAGAGTCTTGCTCTGTCGCCCAGGCTGGAATGCAGTGGTGTGATCTCAGCTCACTGCAACCTCCACACCTGGGGTTCAAGTGATTCTCCTGCCTCAGTCTCCCAAGTAGCTGGCATTACAGGCGCCTGCCACTGTGCCTGGCTAATTGCCTGGCTTTTTACTGGATCATGAGTAAGATCAGTAACTGTGACATACCAGTATCTCAAAAAATATTTGCTGCAAGAATAAAATCTGTCATTTGAGCAGTATGTTGAATGAAGATATGCTAAAGCTATAAATATCTATATCCAAATTGATACAGATATGCTAAGGGCTAAAGAATGATCCAGACTAATGGGGCCACATCAAATGAACATAGGAGTGAGACTGAAGAGGGACCCACTGGGGAAAGTTGGGACAATATGAGCATCAAAATGAATAATGAGAGTAATGAGCAAAAACCAGTTTAATGACAAGAACCTGTATGTCCTTATTGATATTGATGCTCTCACAAAGACAGATTTTAAAAAGGTAGAAAATGAAACTCTTCTTCTTCTTCTTCTTTCTTTCTTTCTTTCTTTCTTCTTTCTTCCTTCTTCTCCTTCTTCTTTTCTTCTTCTTTTAATCACAGGGTCTCTCTCTCTCTCTGTGTCACCCAGGCTGGAGTGCAGTGGTATAATCATAGCTCACTGCAGCCTCAAATTCCTCGGCTCAAGGGGTCCCCTACCTCAGCCTCCTCCCGAGTAGCTGGGACTACAAGTGTGTGCCACCATGGCCAGCTAATTTTTAAATTTTTTGTAGCGACAGGGTCTTGCCATGTTGCCCAGGTTGGTCTCGAGCTCCTGGGGTCAAGTGACCCTCCAGTCTCAGCCTCCCAAAGTGCTGGGATTACGGATGTGAGCCACTGCACCCAGCCTAAAGCTATTCTTTATAGAATTCCAAATAGTAGATGCAAATAAATGAATGAGTTAGAAAATCACCATTTTCTCTTCTTTTCTTTTCTTTTCTTTTTTTTTTTTTGAGATGGAGTCTCACTCTGTCACCCAGGCTGGAGTACAGTGACACAATCTCAGCTCACTGCAACCTCCGTCTCCTGGGTTTCTGTGATTCTCCTGCCTCAGCCTCCTGAGCAGTTGGGATTACAGGTGCATGCCACCACACCTGGCTAATTTTTGTATTTTTAGTAGAGATGGGGTTTCACCATCTTGGCCAGGCTGGTCTCAAACTCCTGACCTCAAGCAATCTGCCTGCCTTGGCCTTTCAAAGTGCTGGGATTACAGGCGTGAGCCACTGCACCTGGCCAAAAATCACCATTTTCAACCAAGGCAATTATCACTGATCAGGCAAGGATCATGAATGAATGCTAACATGGTTGAATGAAGTGTTATTAGAGGCCAGAATTAACAGTGTCAGAGTACGCCTCAGAGATTGCTTGTTAATTACAAAGGGAGAATCTGGCAGATAATCACCGTACCCTAAATGATCAGTTACCATCCCCATGATGGAAGAAACCAATATCATATATCTACTAATGTAATACATCCTTAGTATTTCTGCCAAAAATGCATAATATTGATCTAATTTTGAAGAAGCATTGGCCTGTACTCTTCAGAAATGTCAATGTCATAAACAACAAAGACAAACTGAGGAACTCTTCCAGCTCAAAGGACACCAAAGAGGCAACAGCTAAATGCAACCTGTGAACCTGGAGTCAAGAGAGGAATGCTTTGAAAGAGCATTACTATGACAACCAGCAACAACAGAATCAGGACTACTCACTAGTAGAGAGCATTCTGCCAATGTTACATTTTCCTGAATTTGATCGTTTTACTGTTGGCTATGCAAGAGCAGGTTTTTCATTTATACGCTATTGGTGGGAATGCAAATTAGTTCAGTCCCTGTGGAAAGCAGTTTGGAGATTTCTTAAAGAACTAACAATGGAACTACTATTCAACTCAGCCATCCCTGGGTATATACCCAAAGGAAAATAAGTTGTTCTACCAAAAAGACACATATACTCGCAGGTTCATTGCAGCACTGTTCATAACAGCAAGGACATGGAATCAACCTAGGTGGCCATCAGCGGTGGATCAGATAAAGAAAATGTGGTACACACACACCACGGAATACTACGCAGTCATAAAAAATGAAATCATGTTCTTCACAGCAATATGGATGAAACTAGAGGCCATTATCCCAAGCAAACTAACGCAAAAACAGAAAACCAAATATCACATGTTTTCACTTGTAAGTGGGAGCTAAATCTTGGGATCACATGAACGTAAAGATGGTAACAGTAGACACTGGGGACTCCAAAAGGAGGGAGAAGTACAGGGGCAAGGGCTGAAAAACTTCCTATTGTGTATTATGTTCACCATCTGGGTGATGAGATCCAAATCTTAGCACCACATAGTATATCCTCATAACAAACCTGCACACCTACCCACTGAACTAAAATAAAAAGGCAACATTTTTTTAAAAGAACAGGTTTTTGTTCTAGGAGTGGGGAAAGAGAATTCATGTGTTAAACGTGAATGATTACTGAGGGATTCTAGATGTGTATCAGTGTACTTTCTTTTATTCTGGCAATTTTTTTCTCAATTTGAAAATTTTCAAGGTGAATGTTGGGAAAAAAAGAACAAAAAGAACAAAAATGTGTCTCTTACATTCTTTAATTGAATGTATCCTTATAAAATACATACAGGCAGCATAGAGGAATTGTTAGGTATTCAGAGATGAACTGAACACTGCAAAGTCCTGCTTTTGAGGATCTTACTCTGATAGATCACATCTTTATATGTACAGACATGAGTGTTTATTTTCCCTCATAGAAAGTGACTTATAATTACAGTTTAACTTTAGGAAAGTAATTTTTAAGCACTAACATTCTAAATCCTTTTAAATGATTGGAGAGAAATAACTGCAATGAATCAGATAAAAAGAAAACAGCAAGATTTTACTGTATTTGGTTAAAAAAAATTAAGATCCTAATTTCACAAACTGTAGGCAATGCAAGTCTAATTTAATTTGAATTGAGTATTTTTGTACCTCAGTTTGGTGGCAGATGATGTAACAAATTATTCCCAATATTTTACTTTTCACTGTTTGACACAGTCCCAATTCTTCAGAAACAAGAGCCACTAGGGACCAGGAGCGACACAGATGTTAATATCTCAACCATAGTAAGGCTTCGGATGATACGTTTTCCTAAAATTTCACCTATTTATTGACAAACACCTTCTCACTATTAATTTTTCTTTGAAAATGTATGTAAAGAGAAGAGAGTAATAATTTGCTGGTATTTTTTTTTTTGTTCCACTCCCTCCCTCATTTCAAGGTAAAGGGAATGATGTTTGTAAACAGTTAATGCTCTCACCTTCATCAATCTGTGTATATTACCAGAGAATTTCTCAGCCATCAGGACTTTATTTCCTTAATGAATATTTCATATATATTAGTGAGACAACCGAGTCCTCATGTAGCTATGTCAGGTCTCTAATGATGCAAATAATCTGATTATCATAAATGCACGATTAGTGTGAAGGATATCAGGTTACTGTTTGGACCGTGCTGAGGGCCAATTAGTGGTTTAATGAACCGGCATTAGTGAGTACCTACTGTGCTTCATGCTAGGCTCAACGGCGGACGCTTCTGGGCCCCAGGACAGCAAGTGTGTGAAAGGTCTTGTTAAGGAAAACCTGACGTACTCGTATTATTTTGAATTCTGGGAAGACTGGCCTGAGAGGGACCTTTGAAAGACTTCATGAAATCTGCTGAGACACTATTTGAAGCATAACAAATGGTCGCAGTTGAATAGTTGCTTGGCTGCTGATGGTATAAATCAGACTCTGATACAATGCAAAGCAGACTCTCTGATAGTGGAGTATGAAATGGAAGAATTTTTGCCATCCATAATTTTCACCTACATTTGCATAGGTTTTTACAATGTACAAAGTGACCTGTTGTATATAATTTTTTGCTGTTGCTTGGTTTTGAGACACAGTCTCACTCTGTTGCCCAGGCTAGAGTGTGGCATGATCTGGGCTCACTGCAGCCTCTGCCTCCCAGGTTCAATGGATTCTCATACCTCAGCCTCACTAGTAGCTGTGACTACAGGCACACACCATCACGTCCAGCTAATTTTTGTATTTTTTGTAGAGATGGGATTTCACCATGTTGGCTAGGCTGGTCTCGAACTCCTGACCTCAAGTGATCTGCCCTCTTTGGCTTCCCAAAGTGCTAGGATTACAGGCACGAGCTACAGTGCCCGGCCTTGTATATAATTTTAATTCTTCTTCAGCTGACCTAGCATCAGACAAGACAGAAACCATAATCTCATGGTCTCCCATCACATATGGGCCACAGAGGCTGAAGAGAGGTGACCGCGTGGGCTGAGAAGCATGGGGAGATGGAGGGGCTGGGACAAGAACACTAGTCCTTCTGACTCCTTCATAGTCCTTTAAACTTGTCCTTTTCAAACTGTCACATGCACTGGACTCACTAGGGGTTCTGGCTAAAATCTGATTCTGATTCAGAAGATCTGGAACCGAGATAAGGATTCTGTGTTTCCCACAAGCTCCCAGGTGATGCTGATACTGCTGGTCCAGGGTCCACATTTTGAGTAGCAAGACTTTACATTACCTGTTTATCTACCCCCCGCCCCAAAAAAGCCATACAAAAAAACCCTAAAAAAGTAAAAGAAATCTAGATCTTCTGATGTACTAACTAGAATGGATCATTTTATTTTTTACAAATGCATGTAAAATACAGAATTGGTCATTCAAAAGTTGAATGACCTATTGAAAATATAGAAGCTGCTGCTCAATAAAAGAAATCTAAAGCAGCAAAAAGACATTTGCCCTATTTCAATTCAGAGATAAGTGGCTGCTAATGTCGGGCTGACAGCCATGTTGTAATTGTCCAGCATGTAATTTTCGGCTACATTTCCCCCAAGTCCTGAAACGGTGGAGTATGATTTACCCGAGCGCCTGCTCAGAGGCGGCAATCGAGGCGCCCACAAGATGGCGCTCCCGGGTCGGCACTGACCCTGGCGCTGGCTTCTGGGTGGAGCGCGCAGGCCCTGAGGAGGGACGCCACCTGCCCGTGGTTATAAAACAACGCCGCATAAAGCCTCCTGCGCCAGTAGAGCGAATCTATGGCACCCAAGCGACCCCGAGGTACTTACTGAAGTTATCAGAGCAACAGCATCTAGTTTAGTTTTTGTTTTCCAATTCCTGAAGCAGGGATGCAGAGACAGAGGATTTGAACAAAGAAACAGCCCTGCTCTCAAAGGTGGAGCGCTCAGAAAATGCAAGACATTTACATTTCATTCTCTGAAAAGGAGTCCATAGCTCTTGTTCCTTCAACGAGAATTACTGAGCAACTCAACAAACAAGGCTCTGAGGTGACGGAGCCGCAGACTTCTGGGTGGGTTTGCACATGAAAGAAACATTAACCAAAGAAACCAGGAGAGGCTTAAGGAGGGCGTCCATCTGCAAGGCAGGGCTTGGGGACGCCCTACTGACCCTTAGGAGAGGCTGGGCCGGGAAAGGCAGCAGTCCGGAAACCACCCGCAAAAAGTGGGTAGTTCTGGCAGGGAGCAAGACAAAAACTGTCAAGGGATGGAGTGTGGCACCCAGCACAGGCTTAGGAGAAACACACTGTCCACTGACGATGTCAGAATCCTCCAAGAGAGATGCTATTGTGAGATGAGACTATTGTACCAAGATTGTATTGACTACTCAACATGTTCATAAATAATTAGGAA
Organism: Cacajao melanocephalus; assembly: GCA_963573385.1. NCBI lineage: Eukaryota > Metazoa > Chordata > Mammalia > Primates > Pitheciidae > Cacajao > Cacajao melanocephalus. The sequence continues at coordinate 2,981 of CAUYLG010010797.1, read as the reverse complement.
AATCAGCATTTTCCCTGGATCAGTTAAAAAAAAAAGACAACAACAAAAAAACCTCCTAAAGTAATTATAAGACTTAGTGAGAAGTTGTCCCATGCTAGGTAATTTTTTTTTGAGGCAGGGTCTCACTCTGTCCCCTGGGGCTGGAGTACAGTGGCGTGATCATGCCTCACTAGCAGTCTCGATCTCCTGGGCTCAAGGGATTCCCCCCACCTCGGCCTCCTGAGTAGCTGGGACTACAGGCACATGCCACCGTGCCTAACTAATTTTTAAGACTTTTTTTTTAGAGATGGGGCTCTCTCTATGTTGCCCAGGCTGGTCTCCAACTCCTGGGCTCAAGCAATCCACCTACCTTGGCCTCCCGAAATGCTGGGATTACAGATGTGAATCACCACACTCAGCCACATTTTAACCACTTTATTATCTCATTTAATCTTCAATAGCAATCCTGCAGCATAGTTACTATCATGATTTCCATTCTGCATATGGGGAAGTCCAGGTACAGAAAATCTAGGTATCTTACCCAAGGTCACACAGTTAGAAAATGGCAGGCCCAGGACTTAGATCCAGGCGAAACTCTTGGCTTAAGGCCGAGTTTTTAACTGCTACAATCACTCAGCCTCTTGAGAAAAAGCAGCTATCAGTGAATTAGCGGCAGCTGGCTTGGGGAAGGGTGGACGGAAACGTCAAATAGTTGCTGAGCCTGGAACGATTTCCCTTCACCAATGACCATGTAAGACAGGGATCTGGAAACTAAGGTTTCCAGCCTGAATAGACTAGTTTGCATTAATGAGAGCAGATCACACACAAGAAAAGTCATCTGCAAATCAATAAATCAGGTTTTCTAGCACTTTAAAACTAATCCCTGTTGATAGCTTAGGCATTTTAGAAATTATATTGATTCTTTCAGGAGAGCAGCATAGTAATTAGTAATTTACTATACATGGCCAAAGGAACTCTAGGACATTGGGAAAATCTGATTCAATAAACGCAGTTTGAGGCTAAAGAGAATTATGAGAGTAATTTTCTCAGTGTAATCAGTACAGTATATTCCTAACGGTGGCCAGAGGTTTTGAAAGGAAAGTGGAAATACTGCAGGGTGGATTAAAATCACACAAATAATTTTAAAATCTGGAACAAAGAGCTTATAAAGAAGGACTCAGGATGTGTTGAGCTCAGAAATAAGAGATGGGGGTTTAACTTAATGATTTTCAAGAAAATGAAAAGCATAGTACTGTTTTCTGTCTTCTTTGACTACACAAAATGAAGAATGTAATTTAAATTGTGGTGTAGAGTTAGATTCAGACCAGTCTGTAAACTGGGATACTGAGGCAAACACACTGAATGATCATGATATATGCAAGTCAGGCTTGACAGGTCTGGGGTACACTTGGATTCTTTATGTTCATGGACTAGAGACAACACACCTAAACCAATGTGGTTTTCAACTCTTCTGAGGAGAGGAAACCTTACTCAGAACTTTAACACTGCAACCCTATTCCAGGGGAGACTGTGCTGGCTAAAACTCGGGACTGGAGGCTCTGCAGGCACCTGCTCACCTTGCCCACCCGCCACCACCCCTGGCCTGCCTGCATCGGTGCCACCTTGGGACAACAATGACTCTGAATCAGGGCTTCTTGCTGGAAAAGTGGAAGGGCGAGGTTTTCTGGCATTTTTCGTTGCCTAACTACAAAAATATTTTAAAGGCCTCTTTGTTCACAAGATGAAAAAGAGCATTCTGACTGAAAACCATAAGGAACGGCAATAAGTTTGGAATTAAACCCTACACAGCAATACCACAGTAATTCTAAACTTTCCAATACACATTCAACACTTACTAGTCATTAACTACTCATGAGGTTCTTGAATCTTCAAACAGGAACAGAACATAGAGAAAATATATGCCTGACAGTCTCATCTAGGGACTTATGTTTCAGGCAGTAAAACCCACAGACAATTAAAGCCCAAATCTGATAAGCACTGTGCCTTGCTCCTGGTCAGCCCTCAGATGTTTCTTGAATGAATGCATACAAGTCCATGGGGGAGAATACTTGACTTTGAGACAAGTGGTAATAAGCTACCTAAGTCTTAAACTGGTAGTTTGGGAAATCAGTTTAGCAGATGTGAAGTAGGAGGCAACTGGGAGAAGGCACAGTGAAAATGTGGAAGATATGTTAGAACAAAAATAACTGGGACGAGGCAAATGGCAATGAATGACACTAATTCAGTGAGAAGGAAAAAACCATCAGGAAAACCATTTATTTGAACATTTTCTGACAAATGACTCTGCATTTGAATGACTTGCTAAGATTCAGTCCCTAGTTCTGAACAGCTGTGCATACAGGAGTCTTTAAATACTGCCCCACACTCCGGAGTCAGATGCATCCAAGCTTACATCTTTATGTCCCAAAAGGGAATCGGTCCATTTAAAAAATATTTTAAAAGCCTTGTTGTTCACGCGATGAAAAAGAACATTCTAATTGAAAAACATAAGAGAGGGCAATCAGTTTACTGGAACAAAAGAGAATCCTTTTTTTTTTTCAGATGCTGTATTTTCCATTAGGTAGGTGGTTAATTTATAAGAATTGTCATTTTCAAGAAAATGACAAAGACCAGAGGGAAAAAAGAAAAGTGTGGAAGGGCCTTCTTTTATTCCTGATGCTTAAAACTGTATTTAAGTTTCTTAGTTAAATAATGCCCCCTGCCAACAAAATTATCTTTAACTCCAATATAACCAGAAAGTAGTCTATTAGTTACACTTTTTTTTTAACCCTGATCCATAGGAGGGAAAAAGACTGATATAAAGAAAGCCAGTGGGTGCATCCTTCCTTACCCAAGGAGAAGATGCGCTCAGAGTCATAGGAGTGTGGAGAAGATGCAGGCAGAGTCATAGGAGTGTGGAGAAGATGCAGGCAGAGTCATAGGAGTGTGGAGAAGATGCAGGCAGAGTCATAGGAGTGTGGAGAAGATGCAGGCAGAGTCAT